>JAQFVV010007035.1:0-193799 GCA_028023455.1 Epiperipatus broadwayi | reverse complement strand
ACATTGTGTGAAATCACCATTTTTAGCAACTTGTGCAAGCATGAGCAAAGATAATCATGTGATGTTTTAATAGTTAAATACCAATCCCAAACAAGAAATAATGACTATAATATTAAAAAAAGCCAGAGACTAATATATATATACTGAACTGGATTCTATATGACTATACAAGTTTGGATTGAAAATATTGAGTTTTTGTGTTTTAGCTTTATAGTTAATAGAAAAAGTAATACATGGATGCTGGAGGTGTGCATTAGATCCAAAGGTCCAGGTGCACTGCTTCCAGGTCCAAGCCCTCATTAATTAAAGCCATAACATAGAAACTAGTCTGGGAATATTTGATGGGAAAATACTGCTAAGGAATCATACACAACCTTCTAGCATCTATTGATTATTAGAGATTACACTAGGTGACGCTATTGTATGGAAAAATTTCCTATTGAAGGTCCTGTGTTATGTGAGAGACCATTGGTTGTAAAAGAGTGGAAATGGTGATGATATCTCCCTTGATAGAAGTAGCAGCATTTCACCTTAAAGCTATAATTGGATGATGGTCAAATGTTTTTTTACATTTCGAGTTGCTTCTCTCAAGCGTTGTAGACATTTTTCTTCTTTTGAAGTCTGGAGTGGAAGCATAATTATATATAACTAATTTGTTTTTACAACCAGTAATGACTGCTTTTAATGATTTTTGGAGTGCTGTAAAATAACTTAAGTTGTGTTTAAAAAATAAATCATTTGGCTGAAATCTTGAGATTCAAAATGAACATTTAGAAGCGATTGCTCCCCATCTGCACAATATTCAAGTAAAATTATTGTCATGAATGTTGTCCTAAAAGAGAAGTATAAGAAAAGCAAATTGCCTTGTTTTGGTAAATAAATCAATTCTAATTTTATTAATAAAATGTTTCCATTTTTTAAAAGAAAAGGTCAGTAACAGTTTTATTAAAGTAAATGATTAGGAAGAAAAGACATTACATTTTTTTTTACGAAGTCATTACTGAAATCTTGTTATTTTCTGTCAAATGTTGAAATATTTTATATTTATATATTCTGAATGTTTTTATAGACTATAGTCATGTTAAAAAATAATGAAGAAAATTTATTATATATTTTGTGTTCAAGAAGGAAGAAAACAACATGCTACTTTGTTTATTTAAAAAAAACTCACCATGGGTCGTCATCAATTGGATGGCGTTTAGCAATGACGACACATACCCATCAAAATAGTTATGTATACGACACACACCCATCAAAATAGTATATTTATGCATAGTTGTCATTTAAATTTTAAGTTTAAATATAGTTACGTTTTAAATATGGTGATTTGGAACTCCATCTTCCATATCTACAATCTGGTTTGAGATTGGGTATAACTTAGAAATCTTTTAGATAGCTGGTTCTCAGCTAATCTTGTTAGCTGTTAATTATCACTTGACCACCATTTCTTATGTCTGCTCATAACTGTTATTAACACAGGCAAAACTCTTTTTACAGTGGCACTACTCAGAGCAAGCCAGATTAATCAATGGATGCCAGAAGGCTTGCACATAAAATCCCTATCTAGTGCCTACTCATCCAATATCCCCAGACCCAAGCCAGAAACTAATCTGGGGATATTGGATGAATAGATAGGGATTTTATGTGCAAGCCTTCTGGCATCCATTGATTACTCTGGCTTGCATTGAGTGGCTCTACAGTAAGGAGAGTTTTGCCTGTTTTAATAGTTGCTAATTACTGGTATGCAAATTTATTTTCAACTAGAGCATAATACAAAAGAAGAGACATCTTAAAACCTAATAACAATCATTTGTTCATTATCTTAGTGTATATTTTCACCTTCATAACATGTTTGAACTGCTTTATCTATTTAAATATTTATATTTCTGTAGTCAGGTCTTATATGATTGTCTAAAATTTGCATTGTATATGCTTATATAGATGCTTGAAGATTTTTGACCTTCAACTCCACTATTTGTGCATTGTACACTTTACCTTTTTATTTATAAACAAAGCAAAGCAAAAACTCCATATAGTAGTGCCACCTGTGCTAAACAGAATAATCAATGGATGCCAGAAGGCTTATGCATAAAATCCCCATCTAATGCCTACTCATCCAATGGGGAGACTAGTTTCTGGCTTGTGGCCTTCGTCAGTGAGGAGCTTTGGATCTGAGAGCACTGCATCTAGATCTTAGTATCTAATGCAATCCTCTAGAGGCCATCTTTTATCTCTACTTAACTACAAAACTATGAGCATGAAATTGAAAACATAAAAAATATTTTCAATCTAAGCTCAATAGCTTATATAGTCAATCCTGCCTAATAGGGTAGTGGTGGCTATGGTTGTTAAAGAGGCAAAAACACCAAAATGTATGGGTGCTGAACTGAGTTCAGACCCATATGACTATATAAGCTATTGAGCTTAGATTGAAAATATTTTTTGTTTTCAAATTTCATGCTCATAGTTTTGCAGTTAAGTAGAGATAAAAGGTGGTTGCTAAAGGGTTGCATTAGATACTAATGATCTAGATGCAGTGCTCTCAGATACAAAGCTCCTCACTGACGAAGGCCACAAGCCAGAAACTAGTCTGGGGATATTGGATGAGTAGGCATTAGATGGGGATTTTATGCACAAGCCTTCTGGCATCCATTGATTACTCTGTTTAGCACAGGTGGCACTACTATATGGAGTTTTGCTTTGCTTTGTTTATAAACAATTATGTGCTAGTATTGGAGATGTGATCATGTGATGCTTGCTGGTTTACCTTTTTATTTCTGAGTGAGCATAATAATGTGAATAGTATACTATTTTTTTGATAATTTTTATAATAACCACAAATGCCAACAACTAACTTGTTATATGTAAATATCATAATTGCAACCGATGTTTAAATAAACTAATAGAATATTAACAATCTATCTTCAAAGCAACAGTTTTTTTTACTGCTACCAGTGCTTAAATAAATCAATAAATATCCACAATCTATTTATCAAAGTCATACTCGTTATTTACTGCAGCCAGTGTTAAATAAACCAATAGAATATGGGCAATCTATTGCCAAGGCAACACTCATTTTTTATTGCAGCCAATGCTTAAATAAACCAATAGAACATCAACAATCTGATATCAAGATTACACTTTTTTTGCTACAGTGTTGCCATGGCAACATTGTTTTTTTTTTTACTGCAGCCTATGCTTAAATAAGCCAATTGAATATCAACAATCTGCAATGTTCATTTTATGTTGCAGCTAAAGCTTAAGTAAATCTATCAGATGGCAACAATCGGTTGTCAAGGCAACACATTTTTACTGCAAAGTCTGTGTGAAAGTGTCTTTTATATAAATATATAATCAGATTCTTTTGTGTAATCTTCTTACTATTAATATTAAGCTTCATTAAAGGGTAAAATATTCTTATTTTGTTATAAAATTTAGAACATTAAGCAGCGTTCAGAATTTGATATTTGGTTATGAAATTATCACTGGACATTTTTTAAATTTCATTTCCAGTGATGCTTTTTGAAACCAATAAAACATCATGTGATTGCAGCTTACATAATGATGCTGTTAAGTAGCATTTTTGTCTTCACCAGAGTTAAGCCACCTAGTGTATTTAGTAATCATAAATTTCAGGTGCACCGCTCCACACCTCACTGGGCTGGTGATATTGGATAGGACAATTCTGGATAGGGATTAATCAATTACTATTATCTGGAATATATTGATTTCTAAATCTTGCACTAAGTGATGTAACTCTGGTGTGAAAATAAAGAGTATTAATAATGACCCTTTCTCTGAGCTCTCAGCCAAGTTTGTCACTTTTTAAAAAAATATATTTTTATGTACTATATCATTCAGGAAAATCTGCATTATTCATGGTTTTGAAAACTCTCAGCTTTCTGCAAATTTTGAAGTTGTTTTTTTTAAGGATGTATTATTTATATATTATCTCATTTTGGTAAAATTTGCCACATTCATAGTTTGGAAAATTCACAATTTTTTGCCCCTGATTGTTTCGTGAAACATTATATTGTTAATTATTTAGAAAACTAACTAAAGGATAGTAGAAACTGTGATAAGAATTTCAAAGAAGGCTTTTAATAAGAATATTTTTTATTCAAGCTGTTTTGAATATAGTACTATATGGAATGAAACTTGGAATATTAAGAAAGTGAGAAAAGAGGGGTTGAAGACTTTTGGGGAATGGTGGAAAACATCAAATTAGGAATAACAAAATATTATTGTAACTGAACAAGTGAGAAATGGGAGTGAATTGTGTATGTTGTTAGAGACGTATGAATAAAAGGTGAACAACAGAAGGAAGAAAGGGGTAGATTATTTTAGAAATAGAAAGGTTAGTTATAAACATTAAAGGATACAACAAGATATAGAAGATTTAGGGATAGAGGGAGAAGTGATTTATGAAACATATTGTTGAAAAAATCACCCAATGATCATTTTTGTTCCTAAAAATTATTTTACTGCAGGGAGTGGCTTTCATCAAAAATATACCTTCCAACATATTTTGTAAATATAAAATTTATTGTCCTTTTGCATTATATTGAATCTACCTTATTATAAGCAACTATTCATAGAAATGACTTTTACCCTCTTCTCAGTAAATGTTTCATCGCATAAAACTTCCAAAATATTTAACATATGCCATTGCATAGAAAAGGTTTATCCCAGAGGAGAACAATGAGAGAGAAAACATTATTCACCTTGCCTATTTCCAGATAGCAAGATTTGGGTGGGTAATTTCTTATTATTTTATCCTTTAGCTAAGCTTAGCTAGATATTTACTTGCTGACCAATATTAGATGGTTATCTTCATTAATTATGCTTTGGCTATCTCGAAAGAAAATACGATAATTATGTATTAATCTTGCTGTGAGATTTCACATAAATATTAATCAGGCGATTAACTTTCTAATTTTACGACCTCATAAAATAATGTCTGCATGGGATCTTCTGACAACTTTAATTATCAGTTTTCATAGATGATGACAGGTAAATATATTTATTACAGAATGGTGATTTATAACATTATTTTGTGGAAATAAACAAACCTGTATTTATTTTTTAAATCAAATCAAGTTATTTGCAAAAATAACAAGAACTAACCTTATTTCATACAAATGGTGACCTATAATTTTATTTACTGAAAATAAACAAACATGTATTTGGTTTTTTTGTTGTTGCAACAAATGATTGTTATAATAATTCAACTTTTAGCAATATATATATTTATTCAAATAAAAAAAAAAAAGCAAAAGATTGTTTCTTACAATCATTGGAGTGAACTGAAGTTTTCTATGTCTTGCAAAATGCAAATGAAAGCATAGCTATGATTTATACAAAAAATATTCGGATCGGCAGCTTGCAAGTCATCACTTTCATGGGATTTTGCATTTTTTTTTGGGGGGGGGGATAACATACTACATGCACAGTTATCCCAGTGTATGATCATCTTTTGAAAGTAGTCATCATCCTCAGTAGTGGCAAGTTCCAAAAATTTTTAAATTTTCAGCAAGTCATTAAAAATGTTCACTCAGTGGAAATTAAAACTGGACTGTAAATCGTGTGTGCATCTTTCACCAGATGATTGATTAATCATCCCAGCATTTTTAAATGACATCACAGCATGTTTTAAATTATAAAATTAGCAGTAAAACCAATATTTTGATTACCACCATTCCCCTGTTCCAAATATGATCTAATATTCACTTTAAAAATTAATTCATTTCCTTTTTGAAGATTGTAAATGTGTTGAATTCGGTCTTTATTTATACATTTTCTTGTGCTGGCATTTTTCATCACTACCAGACTAATACATAAGGACCGAAAATATTTATGCCTGGTTTTAACCTAAAAACATTTTCCCAAAGGTGTACATTTGAACCTTCTTTAAGGGTGTCAGTGTTCATGATGTCATTATACCATCAAGCCGGTCTATTTTATAATACTTTATGAATCTAAATATGAAATAAGTTTTCATGAATGTAGAAAGAAGTAATAATTCAATTATCAATTGTTTGGGAGGTCATGTGACATTTGGGAAAATTATTTTATTACTTATAGATTGATCACATAATTTCATTTAATTGAATGAGTTATTTTATGTTATCAATTGAAAATCAATTCTGAAGTCATGAGCTTCAATCCCATCACTCTAATTATAAATAAATTGATTAGCACAAAATAATGGAATATGAAGTAATAAGCATGCACCAATAAAGAATCTTCTTGCCTTTGTCATAATATCATACTGTTAAACTTCTAGCAGAAGGCCTTGCTATGATGGGTATAATATTGTCACTTGTAGTTGTTTAAGGTACTTTAGAATATATATATATATATAACAATAAAAATAGTAAATATCACAGTAATAAACTATTATAAACAGTTTTTCAATCCACAGAAGTACTTTCAGTTAATTTCTTAACCTTCCTCAACTCCATTAAATTCAAATAACAAAATGAATGGAAACACCATCAACTCAAATCCCATGAATCCTGAATTTTAACATTGCAGCTTGTCTATTAATTAAATTCATTTTATTCCTATATAAAAATTAAGGAGGATTTTTATAAATAGGAATAAAATGAACTTAATTACTAGACAAGCTGCTAACATTAAAATTCAGGATTTATGGGATTTGAGTTGATGACATTTGCTTCTGTTTTGTTATTTGAATTTAACAGCAATTGAGTCAGGTTAAGAAATTAACTGAAAGTACTTCTGCAGATTGAAAGACTGTTTACAGTAGTTTATTACTATTATATTTATTATTTTTATTGTTACTACAATAGTTTTTTAATTAATGAACATTTTATTTGCATTATATATATATATATATATTACACCATAAGTGAATATAGCAAACTGATAATTGGTTTTTGTATGTAAATCATATCACTCAGTTAATGCTTAAAATTAAGTAATAGAATATAAATATCTGAGGGTTGCCTTGACAGCAAATTTCTAATATTCTATTGGTTAATTTTAAATATTGGCTGGGGTGACTTATATATACAGAATGAAATTCAGGTGCAAGAGTTTCATATGATTAAAGATGTTAACAGATATTATTCATTAATCTTAGACAAAATTTGATATTGTCATTTTATTTAGATGCAAATCTCCATATTGTATAACCATTCAGGCAATCAAACAATTCAGCTTTTTTTGATATTATATGAATTATGATAGTTATTTGTATGAAGTCTTTCTGTAGGTTGGATATTGATCATTTAATCTTCTGATATTCAGGATGGCAGTATGACCAGAAAAATCTCTAAACTATATTAAAAACAGTTAACAAGCTTTATACTTATTAGCAAGCAATAGAATATCAACAATCTATTGTCAAGGAAACACTTAGATGATAAATATCTGAGTGTTCCTTTGATGGCAGATTGCTCATATTCTATTGGTTAATTTTAAACATTGGCTGGGATGTTTTATATATAGACATATACAGAATGAAATTCAGGTGTAAGAATGTTCATATGATTGAGATTCTCACAGATCTTATTCATTGATGTTAGACAAGATTTGATATTAAGTAGTTTTGTTTTATAATGGGTTTACTTATGAAATTAAAAGACGATGTTCAGGCAATCAAACAATTCAGCTTTTTTTCATGTTATATGGATTATGATATTTGGAGATCTTGCTTTGGTGTGATTCGTGATTATTTAACCTTCTGATATTTATGGTGATAGCATGACTAGCAAGATCTTCAAAATATAAAAAGTTAGCAAGCTTCATTCTTATCTGCATACACTTAGTGAAGTTACAATTGGCTCTTTCTCCAAACTGTCTGCAGTGCTAACTCTGAATCTATGCATCTATTGATTACTCTGCTCTGCACTGAGTGACGCTACTGTATGGAGAGTTTTGCCTCTGTGAAAACAGCTTGTGTAAGCATAAAAAATGGTGATCATGTGATGTTTGATGGTTTAATAATATATGTTATGTAATATATAGTTTAAATATTCACCTGTGTAATGTATAATTTAGGTATTCCCCTAGAATTTTCATACCTTTATTTATCATCTTCAGTGGTCTCTCTGCCACCATGAAATCTTGCAACCCACTTGCAAATGTTTGCAACTTATGAATCAATTCAAATGTTTTTGTACTACTTTTTCCCAATTTGAAACAAAATTTAATGTTTGCATGTTGTCTCATTGTGGATTAACTATTGAAAATTTCCAGCAAGCTATATGGATGTATATTACCAAATTCACCACTTCCTTTATTTTGCTGTAATATCTTATATAAATGCAATTTATCTATTCTACTTTTTTTTAGCAAAAACCTTTTATTGTACATATATGCATACACACTCTTAAGTTTCGACCGTCCAGCAGTCTTCTTCAGAGCTATGATATAATGAATGAAATAAAAGAAAATACATAAATAGTACCATAAAAATGTAAACAGAATTAATAAAATAATAAAAATATGAAATATAACAACACATAATAAAATAATTAAATATAATCAAACCCAAATAAAATAATGCAGTCAATATAAAATAAAATACACCATATAAATATATGTATATATAGTTGTAGTGATTTCCGAATAGATTGTAGTTGTCCTGAAATTGTTAGTATATATATATATATCATGCTCTGTATGCTAACACATCAATAAATTAAATGCTTATATATGATCCAAGCAAAAATACTGGGGGTGTATTTTATATTTAGTTTGTTGATGATTATTTTACATATAGATCGCTGAGACTTTCAATAGCTTCAACATTAATTACATCTATATTTGAGCTATCAAAATTTATAATAATCTATATTTACTAGATAGAGTTACACTCAATATAGTTATAAATTTATTTAAATGCACATTGATTACGTAAGTAATATTTACTAAGGCTGTAAAACCTCAAGAGTGTGCACGTGAAAATGCGAAGGTTAGGGACCTCTACAGGTCTTAACCACAAGCTTACGAAGGTAGGTACCTCTACAGGTCTTAACCACAAGCTTAGCATAAGCTTGTGGTTAAGACCTGTAGAGGTACCTACCTTCGCATTTTCAGCCTTAGTAAATATTACTTAATATAGTTGATTCTCGAGAAATTGTCAGTCTTACTATTATATCTTATTTAGCAATATATAATTCAAATATTATATTATGATGTAATCAGCTGTTTACAACTTTATTAAAAAGAAGTATATAGTGAGTTTGCTTAGGGAAAAAAAATGTGTACTTTGAATAATACTTAGATTTGATATTCACCCCTGTAGTTATCATTTTTCAAATTATTTTTCATATATGATCACGGACTGCGGATGAATATTCTTGTAAGAAAATTTATTATAGATTAGTAAAAACAATAGCTTTAAACTTTTAATTAATTGCTGCAACTATAAAATTTAGATAATTTAACTAATATTCTCCTTATAATAACATTTTTTATTGATTAGTATTTAGTCTTGATAAATTTCTTTTAATCTTTAATAAATGGAAATAAACATTGACCTTTAAATAATTAGGGAAGAGTAATAATAATGTTTTACTATTTCTAATATTCCCAGTTAATGCTTTACAATTAAATTAATATTGAAAGGCAATTACTTATGATTAATAGCGAATCTAACGTTCTTGTTTATTTATATCAGCAGGAGGTCGAATCATTATTTTTGTAAGGATGAGGTAATTTTTAAAAATGAACGACTGTTTTTAATAATTTAGCTGCATTGTTTATTAGTAGCAAACTTTTTTCTATCACCACATTTTTGCCACCTAGCGTAAGATTTAGTAATTAATATATGCCAGATAGTAGTGCTTATCAAGTCCCTATCCATTTTTGAACTCTCCAATATTTCCAATTGCTTTCTCACTTATAGCTATCATCAGTCTGGCATCTTTTCTTCTAGCATCCATTTTATACTTCTTTGCTTTGCTTTTAAGCTAGCTTCAAATTTAATAACATATTGATGGTTTCAATCCAAACCAATTTGCCTGCATTGTTATTGATATATGAAACGATTTCAGTATTGGTATATTATAATGGATTTATTTTTTGATGACTATAGTCATCTTTATCTCTCAGCCAGAAATTAGTATAAAAGCAATGGAATATCACATGACTCCTGATTATAATGACTAGTATGATGTAAATAGTGTTCACATGATGTCTATATTATTTTTAATTTTTTTTTCCATCAGTGTAAAGAAAAAAGATGTTGAGCAATTTATTTGTTTAACAAAAAGTAAACATGTTAATGAATATAAATTAGGTTAATTTTTTTTTACAACTTTCATTTCATCACATATATTTTAGTCAGAGGTATAAAGACATCTAAAAAGTGTAAACAAATTCTAGGATTCATCTCATCCTGAAGTCGTATTTTTGTGGAATGGAGTTGAATTAATTATTCCATGTGGTTGTGTTTTATAGTTATATATATATATTCATTTTTTAATTAATTTTTAAAGTGTATATCTGGGCTAAAAATGATATGGTAATTTCTGACAAAAAATGATTAGTTATAATCATTAAGGTATTCATCTGGGAAGGATGGTATCATGGTTTAGGGTGCTGTAAGTTTGGCACCTTTAAAATAAATTATAATAAGTTAATTTTTTGACAAGGTCTGTCTGGGCTAAAATGATATGGTAATTTTTAACATAAAAATGATTTGTTATAATCATTATGGTATTCATCTGGGAAGGATGGTATCATAGTTTAGGTAGCTGGAAGTTTGGCACCTTTAAAATAAATTGTACTAATTCAAGCTGCAGTAAATATAATTTTTACTAGGGATTTTTTTTTCAAAGAACAAAAAGTAACTAATGTTGGTTATTCATTATGGGTCCTGAAACCCCTAATGGCTTGCAAAATCGCCACAAATATATCTTGTTATTTGTGGATGCGATTTACTGATTTAACAAGTAAAATATTTATTAGGATTACAGGATAATTACACCCTTGAAAATGTACAATTAAAAAAACGTGACTGCCAATCTTGGGTTCCAAGATTATTTGTAAGAACCACCACAAATTGCTAATGACTAACTGATTTCCAAATGTAAATCACAGTTCAACAGCAAAAGTTTACTAAAATAATAGAATATATACAATCTGTTGTCAAGGCAACTTCTGAGATGTTTATCTTTATCTGTAGACGTTGCATTGACAACAGTTTGTGAATATTGTATTGTTTTATTAAATTTTTGCCTGTTTCGCTATGAATAGACACACACACATACATATATATATATATGTAAGACCTTACATCGTTAAAATATTAACCTATATGTATTGCATATGTGTACCAATTGCTAAACAACTTAACTTTAATCATATATATATATTCAGTCAACAGGCATTAATTATTAAGACAATAAGGACTAAACATATATATGTGTAGATAATATTTTTATGTAAAGGTCAGATCTGAACAAATTATGCTTGCAAATGTAGTTTTTTTTTTTAAAAAAAGGAAGATTCTCCTGAAAAAATGTTTATATCCTTCGAAAAGAATATTTTAAATATTATTTCTGAAATTAGCTCTTGATGAAAACTTATCATTTATAACATCCATTAAGTTGATGTTTTATTCTTTGTGCATGATTGAATTCTGAGGGAAAGCTTTATCCTCATCTTTGTGTAATACTGAACCGATATTATGTTTTTTCTTTATTATGGTAATTATAAGTCTAATTGAAAAATATTTTATATATATATTTTTATATATATAAAAAACAATAATTTGAAAAATATTTTAGTTGGAAACTTTATACAAATTAAGTTAATAAGACTATCGTTCACCTCAAAGATGCTCAAATATTTCTACTAAGTTTAGAATGATGAACTTAAAGAGACTAAAGGGAATATAAGGTTTTTAATGTTAGTAATTGTAAAAAAATATAGATACCATTTTGTGTTTGCATATTTGCAACTTCTATTCCGCGTAATATATGTAATCAAATGACACATTGCTCAGCAGCTCTGGAGGGGTAGAGCTGGCATTATATTTGCCATTCAACCCCTATACTAAGCGGGGGGGGGGCATCTCCCATAATGATGGCAGATCTTCATTGGTGTTTAATTTACCTATGTTGAAGAGCATCTTTAAGGAGTTTGAACTTCAAGTAGTGTTTAATTTATCCATTAGGAACAATTATCTTTGCTCTATTGAAGAGCCACCTATTGAATGCTTGGGTAATTAATGGACATAATATATATATATTCAATCCAATGTTATTCTATGTATATCCTCAGACTAGTTTCTAGATTATGTCCATCAGTGAGGATCTCCTGAATATTATATCCCCCGTATAGCAATGCTGTCAAGCTAATGTTCTGAAAATAAAAAAAACCTGCATGTTTTGAATTCTGTATATTTTTTCTTCTTAGTTTTTATAATAATTACAGATATCTTTTATTCTTATAGTCAGAATGCTACAAACAATCAAATATTACATAAATACCTGACACAGGGGCACTTCTTTAAAAATGAAGTGCAGAATTGTTCATGCTATGATTTTTCCAGTGATGCTCTATGGATGTGAAAGTTGGGTACTGAAAGATGATAGAAAATATACTGATGCTTTTGACTGGATGCTGACAAATACTTTTTTGAAATTTTCAGAAACAGCAAATTAAAACGGATAAATGGATATTTAAAAAAAGACTAATTGACATTTGGGCATCAAAAGTGGCATGTTGAGCTTTGATCCATAGATCTTAAACTCTTTAATTCCATAACTGTCAATGTGCTGAACTGCACAGAGCAGATTAGATATGAACAGGTAACTAGGTTGAAATTTTTCTGTTTGGTCAAATTATGAGACAATTTAATTCATTAAAAAATGTGTGATGTTGGTGAAAGAAGGAAAGGAAGCAAGAATGGCAAACACTGAAGCAAGTGGACTCTGTTATGGACTGTAAGGAATCCTGCCTTTGAGTTCTCTGAAAATCCTAAACGTGATTGGTCATTATGGAGGAATGGTATTCATAAGATCATCAGAGATCTATGGCATCTTGAGGGTACTTGAGTGTAATAATAACTGTTTAAGTCTTATAATACCATTATGATTTAACCCCGGTCAGTAAATAGGTATTTAGACATTCTTAACTGAGGGTACTACAGGAATGAAAAACTGTGTAACCCCCTCCTACTCACCGGACAAGTGCCAAACTTTGTGGATACTGTCTTCTCACTGTTCCTCTAAGATGTTTGAACCCCCACCACTAGGCACTTGGAAATTCTGGTATTGCCATCATTACCATTCCTCTATGACGAGATGGTCGAACCCCTACCACCAGGCAATTGGCAAATCTGGTGGGTTTTCAATGTTTTTCTTTGAGAGGATATTGGAAATAACTTTATAACCAAGTGGAATATTTATTAAAAAGTCTATTTTTGCCTTTACTTTTTGTAACATGAAATATATTCTTATCCATTTTGTTATTAAGATAATTTTTTCTACACCTGGTATGAATGATTATATGACGCTAAATCTGCTTTGCCTTATTTTTTAAAAAAAAATGTCTTTTTTTTTTAGACGAATTCCCTTTTTTTTATATTAAAATATTGATGGATTAATTAATTTCATTACTGTAACATTAATTTTTGCCTTCAAGAGTTTAAAACCCAAGTTTTTGTTCACTCAAGCCTTCATTTATTATAGATAATCATATTAACCTTGGTGTCCGTATAGCTGATAATATCTCCAAGCAATATTGTCACAAGCTTAAATCATTTAATACCCCTCCTCTCTCTCTCTTTTTTCCATTGTTAGAATCTGAAAGTTCTTTTATATCGTGGCTTTTCCTAGACCAGAAATAGCTGTCAGATTTTTTTTTTTTGCCAGTATCGGCAAAGTAGGTCAGCTTTTAGATAATAATGAGTGTGTTGTAAAAACTTCCCATACAATGCATCTTAATAAGATTGTTTCTCCCCTTTTTGTAATACTAATTATTAATAGACATCCTTTATAAAGAGATTTGGAGAAAGGAAATAAACATTCATTCGTTGTTGATATAAACTTGTAAATTAGAAAGTTCAGCATCAAATACGAGATCATTAATTTTGGAAGAGGTAACGCCATGAAAAAAAAAATGTCTGTCTTAAAAATAGTTATTTTAGTAGTTGCCAAGTTACTAAAATAGCAAATGAAAAGATATGATTATAATTAAAATAGTTTTCTATATAGTTTTAAAAGTTAAGAATAGTTTTTATTAAGCGCTCGCGATTTAAATTATTAATGTATTTGCCTTGCTCTAATATAATTTAGGTTCAAAGTGGAGCTAGATTTGATTTTTTTTTTTTTTAATAGCTGATAATTTTCAAGCAGGCGTGGAGGTTTGTTTGTTTGTGTAATGGTTAGTGAACCTACTAACAGATTTTGTATGAAACTTTAATTTTTAACATCTTGTGTAATTAAGATTCAAATCTGAAAGAAATTTAGTTGGATTTAATTTTAAGTAGCTAGGAATTTCAAACAAGTATGTTTTTTTTTTTTTTTGAGTGATTAGCATATCTGTCTGCTGAGTCATAACCTGAGGTTCAAATTCAAAGCAGGTCATCTTGGAAATTTTTTCAGTCACAATCAGGTTCAGAACCCCCCCCCCCAGTAGTTACTCTAACTAACCATTCAATATTGCTTGGTAAATGGGTATTTAATATACATCTAGCTAGAAAGTGAAGGATTAGGTTAATTTGGAATAGTCACATGATGGTTAGTGTGATGTTTATAAAAATAATATATCTGATTTACAACTTTCACTGGAGATGGGAGAGATTTAAATTTTTTTTAGGGTTTAAACTCATAGGTTACAAATGGTAAGGTAGCTGCATGACTCACATCTTAGTATTCATATTTGAACTAAATGAATCTTGAATTATTATTTTTTTCAGTTTAAAATCAGGCTTTGAATTTTTTTTTTTGAGATAAACAACCATCATACCTAGCCATTTAATAATGGTCAGAAAATGGGTGTCGAATCATTGCTAATATCAGATTAATCAGTTGAATGTCAGTATGCTAACTACGAACAAAAATATGATTTATAATATGATATAGTTTTCATTACTGGTGATGGAGGGTCCTTTAAGCATATTTACAGATAACTTTTATTTATATTATTTGGTAAACGGATATTAAGTTCTACTTAGAGATTGAAAAAGCAAAAAAAAATCGTAGAAAATTTTATTGTCACCATGAATTTGAAATTTAATCTTTTTCTTCCAGATTTTTCCATTGACTGTTGGTGCGAGAATGTGTTCATGTTTGTCAAATAGTTCTAAATTGACAAATTGCCATTTGTATGTGTTATTACTTGGTTCATAGTTCGCTATTATCTAATTCATGAACCTACATTCAGGCAAAGAACTTTACATACATACAAACAGTAAAAATAGCACATTCTTATAAGCCTTGTATGCAAATCAACTGTAGTTATTTATTTTATTGGTCTTAAAGATTATTTAATGATAAGATACAATTTATCCAAACCACTTCAAACACTTTTTAGCAAAACTTTTTATTTGTACATATATACACACCTACATTTCGGCTGACCTGCAGTCTTCTTCAGAGCAAGTTTATTTTGATCTTGCTCTGAAGAAGACTGCAGGTCAGTTGAAATGTAGGTGTATATATATGTACAAATAAAGAGTTTTGCTAAAAAAGTGTTTGAAATGGTTTGGATAAATTGTATTTATAGGATATTATGGCAAAAATAAAGAAAAGTGCGATTTTGGTAATATTAATGGTAAGATATTATTCTTGGGTACATTTTCAGTTCTATAACATTAAAAAAAAATAGGATATTAATTCGGGATTCATTTAGTTCTTCAACAGGTCTTTTCTCTTGGTCATGTTGAAAGTTCATCATGTGATTGTCTAAGGGTTTGCAAATTTTATTCAGGATTATAATTTTCTTAAATTTTTTGAAAAACTGGACAATTTGCTTTCATAGTGAAGGTTGGATTTTGCATGATTAGAATTAATCAAAGAAATTCTTATCTGTGGTTATCTTTATTTCTGGTTCTACAATGCAGATTAATTTTACAAGTGGGTATTTGTTTAGGAAGTAGCTACATTTGGGTGAAGATATGCATTGAACCAAGAATGGCCACGGATCTTCTTGATATATTGCATACATATCAATAATTATTGAATTTATTGATTTAGATAAAGTACTGCTTGGCATGAATAAAAAAATGCACAGGTTTTTGCATTTCTAGAAGCAGTGAGTTATTTTATTAACTCTACTCCAGAACCATCTAGTGTAAGCTTGGGTAATCAGTGGTTATTAGACAGTAGCACTGTTATCTGCATTTCCAGACTTGTTTCTGCTAAATGGCTTTCATCAGTGGTAAACTGAAAAGTTGTAATATATCCAGTGTTTTATTCTGAGATCATATTTATTTTGAATGATTGGTATTACTATCTGGCATCCAAATAACCAGTTATATCTCTAATATAGTATTTACTTGATTTAGGCACAAGTCAGCCCTACCCAAAAAAGTATATACTTTATATAGGAAAGGGAGTTTACTATGATCAGGCATGGATTTAGAAACATTGTGAATTGCGGCATGATGGATTCAACCACCAATCGCAAGCATTACATTATTTCATGGCTATTTCAAAATTTATCTTTATTTATGGTTGTTTAAATATATGTTGCCTTTATGTATCTTTGATAATCTAGATAAAGAAAGAATCATTTTTTTCTAGTTATGGCTAAGCAATTGTAAATAAATAGTTTATATTTGTCTTGGATAGTTATTTTCAGTATTATAAACAAAGCAAAACTCTCCATACAGTAGTGCCACCCTGTGCCAACCAGAGTAATCAATGAATGCCAGAAGGCTTGTGCATAAAATTCCTATCTAATGCCTACTCATCCAATATCCCCAGACTAGTTTCTGGCTTGTGGCTATCATCAGTGAGGAGCTTTGGATCTGGGGATATTGGATGAGTAGGTATTAGATAGGGATTTTATGCACAAGCCTTCTGGCATTCATTGATTACTCTGGTTGGCACAGGGGGCACTACTATGGAGAATTTTGCTTTGTTATAAACAATTATGTGCTAGTATAAGAGATAGTGATCTTGTGCTGCTTGGTGGTATTTTCAGTATTGTGAGGTGGGTAATTCTATGAGATGATCGGTAGTATATAACAGCAGTGGACAAACAGTGAATTCCAAATTAGTTTGTACAGTTTAGTAAACCAATATTAGAATATTTTATTTTATTTATGCTTAGAAAGATAAGTGGAAAAACAGATATTTTCAAACATTAAATTTTTAGCTTTTAAATGGTATCGGTCAAAAGGGTATTTAATTGATAAAAACTTTTCTGGCAGGGGTTCTTCTTGTCAAAATGCTGTGATTCTTGAACAATCAAAAATATGTGAAAAGTATTATATGTGACTTCTATTATGGAAGAACTTGCCCATTCCTGGAGTATCATATACCTTGCAAATAAATCTAGTTAAATTACCCAAAGATGTAAATTATAAGAGAGCTGAACACAGATTTTGAAGCTCCCATCAGCTATTTTGTGCTGAACCCATGCTCATCAATTGATCCATATCAGGGCTCTGTTTATATTAAGATAGAAAATCTTCAAACTTTAATGGACAGGCTTCAATCTACTCCACCCTCCAAATCTCTAGCCATCCATTAAAAATTTAACAAGGGATTGCCCAAATTCCTTTTTTTTCCATATGTCATAGCATTGGTCAGGAGGTGAACCCACAACAACTGTCTGCAAACAACTGTTTGCTTGCAAGGCAGCTGCACTGACCTCTTGGCTAACAGCGCTTGTTCCTTGTTGATGTCAATATTATTATCATGCTCATGTTAACTTTGTCACTCTGACTCCTCATGTATAGGACGTTTACATAAAATGAAGGAACATTGAGTTGGTCTTCATTATTTATCTAGGGCTGCTGTTACTCCAGAGAGACAAAAGTATCTCTGGGATTCAGATCCCACATGTAATTACTTATATTCTTAAGATTTCTAATAGTTATCTGGACTTTAAGGTGATGTCATCTGAGCATATTTTCAGAATCATATACTCATTTCCAAAAAAAAAAAAAAATGCACACATTTATTATTACATCATACATAAATTAGATATTTGGATCAATGGTTGTGGGAGGATGGAAGAAGTAAAGATTAAGGTAGAAGAAGAATAGCATTGGCCAAGGAGGCATGTATTAAGAGAAAGAAAATATTTTATGACTCTTTGAAGAAAGTATTAAGGAAAAGGTTAATTAAGTGCTATGTGTGGAGTGTACTATTGTACGGTTATGAAACGTGGACAATTAGTAATAAAAATAGGATCAGACTGAAGCATTTGAGATGTGGTTATGGAGAAGAATGGAAAAAGTTAACTGGATGTAAATGAAGAAAAAAGATTGATTGAGGAAATTAGAAAGAGAAACTGGATAGGACATACATTAAAAAGAAAGTATAAGTTAATTTTAGAGGGAATGGTGACTGGAAGCAAGAATAAAGGACAGAAAAGATTGACATTGTTGAATGATGTAAGAGATGGGAAAAGTTATGTGGAACTAACTGAGCAGCTGGGCAGTGGAGAGAATGGAGTGAAAAAATGAATGTTGATGCGATTACTCTCTGGACCTGTCTGAATTCGTAACTGTTGAATCATAATTTACATTGTTTAATAAGGCTTCACTCTATATATCAATGCACACCCACTTTATCCCCGCGCCTTAATTGATATTAATTACATAAATAGTCACACATAAAATACATATAATAACTAGTAAATACATATATTCTTATACACCCTACATCTATCTATTTTTATTACTATTATAAACTAGTTATCCACAGTGAACGAGCCGAATATATATTGTATACGTACAGGTATTACAAAGCTATACCGATTTTCAGGATCGTGATAAAAGAACCGTCAGCTCGCTTTTTTTTACTCTTCAATGAGGTTGATCCCAATTGATGGTGATGATAATCTACGCTAAATAAATCTCAAAGGTTTTTTTTTCTTTTTACTTGGAAAAGATTTCGTAAAATTAGGACAGTGTAATTAAAAATTTATTTTTTGTTATAGAAACAGCAGAAAAATAAAATATCCATTATGGAAACGTTTATCAGGAAAAAGTTAATAATTAATTACGAAAAATATTCCGATAATAATTATTATCTACTGAGAGATTAATTCAGCCTGTTTTTTTCTTCTTTGCATTACGAAGTTATTATCCATTTGTACTACTTTTAAGCTAATATTTTGAAATATACGTATGGTATTAACTCTGCTACTTAAATTTTAATTCGGAAATGTTATTCTTTTTGAATTATAGATTTTTGTTTAAATAATTTATTGACATTCGATATTTTACACTGGCCATCACCTTATGGTATGGGAATGTGGAAATTTGTTCTCAATAGAGAGTATTAAATATTAAACCATCATCTTATTTATCAGAAAGTTTTTAAAAATATTGGTATCTAAGTGAAAAATTGTTTTTGTATATATACATACTGGGGTTGAATAAAATATCATCTGTAGTACTTTATTAATATATAAATCAAATTGATTTATTCTCCATTAAGCTTTATACGAAATAAGATATATAAGTAGCCAGTGACGGTTGTGTAACTAAAATTTGTGCGGGTGCTGCTTCAGTCAACTTTTAGTCATTGTTTTAATATTGAGCCAAAATGAAACACTACCTTACACTTGCACAACAGGGTCAGCACTGTGTGACTGACAGTGCTCTCTCTCTCTATCTCTCTAGTATGCATCTTCTTACATCAGACATGTGTGCTTGACTAATCAGTGGATTGGCGTTAATACATGATAGTGGGCACTGTTTTCAAGTTTGCGGAAGTATATATTATTATATATTACTAGCACTATATATCAAACAGACATATATTTATTAAATTATTAAAATAAATAGGGCTTATTAAAAAAATATTTATATGTGTAAATTTCAGATTTTCCACTCAATAGATAACTTTTAGTTAAATGCTGGCTTTGGGTTAGTGTTTTTAGATCTAATGTCTGAACCTAACCTAGCACCTCTCTGAGGAGTGCCAGAGCACAAAACCATGGTCAGAGGTTTGGGGGGGGGGAGTCCTGACAGAGATATTTTAAATGCTTTCTCTAGCTAAGCATTTATCACAAAACTTGTTGAGGAATTGGCAATCCTCATTGTTTATAACTTACAAGCTTAAGAGTATAGGGTCATGTGATCTATGACTCTTATTTTGATTATTTATTTGTGTGTCTGCATAAAGCAATTATTTATTTTATTTGAAAGTGATAGATAAAATTTATAATCATTAACATGTTGATTTTTTTATGTAATTATTAAATAAATTAATGTAGGATAGGAAATCTATTTGAGTGTGATGTAGTGAAAGTTATCAAACTATCAACAATGGGCATAGACTCAAGTATTGTTATATCTAACACTATGAGCATATTATTCATTTATCAAAATTTAAACATATAATTTGAACTAGAAATAATCTCTAGTTTCATAAATCTTTAATAATAGTCATTAATATATTTACATAAAGTAGTTTATGTCAAAATTTTGAGTGCAGGAAGTTTAACCCTTATAAATCAAACTAATAATTTGCTATCTATAAATACTGAACAAATGATATATGAAATTGTGGAGCCAACAGTGAGTGCTGGCTAAGGTCAAAGTGCAAATCTTGCAGATCATTGGTTCTTTTCATAATGTCTTTGATCATTTGTTTTAGGAATATGTATGGATAGAAGTATATTAATAATTTATTATTAGTCAGTTATTAGACTAGAGATTATCCAATAATGAATAATATTTCTGTAGTGGAATTTTCATTAGACCACTCTCATGCAAGGTAGGGACTGATTTTTGTATGCTTTTAACATCCTGTGGAGGGATGTAATCATAAACACATGATAAAAGACATATGAAAAAGATGTTTGATCTCTAAGATGCACATTTTGTGCTGAACCAGCATTCATCAGTTGGTCTAGTCCATAATATTTTACACATACTTTTATCAATGTTCAGTATATATATATATATATAGTTAGTTAAATTGCTATTGCTTAATTAATAAGGGTCAAATGTACTACAGAATCAGGATGATCATCATCAATGCTCTTGTCATATAGTACTATTAATATAGTGACCAACTATAAACTTAATTTCTAATAAAAATATAATAAAATATAGTGCATGGATTTTAAAGGTGATATCTTTGTGCCATCCAGGATTATCATATGGATGACCCAAACATTAACATAAATCCCTAATCTCTATAAGAAATCATTATGCACTAATCTAGCTCAGGAAACAATAACATTATAAACTATTACTATGAGCAAGAGATAAATAAGTGAATATAACATTTAATTTTAAATAATTTTTCATGATTTATAGGTTAACCTGTTATATTTAAATAACTTTACTGGGATAATTTAAAAAACCCCCAAACTCTAAACTATATTGAAATCAAATCACACACTCTACCAATTTATGTAACAGCTGGAGAAATAAAGACATTAAAACAAATATTTTTTAAGAATTATTTAGTAACTGATTAACAATAAATAAAAAAATGACATGATAATATGAACCTTCAAACTTATTTTATGAACAAAATATAGTTTCATTAAATTAATTAACTTTTTCTATCATTGATTTATTTTTTTAAATAATTAAAGTTGGATAAATAACAATTTCAAAATCAAAAATAATCTTTAAATTAGCCTAATTAATTCTTTGTTGAAATTTTGGAGAAAAAATCAAATTGAAAAGAAAATGTTTCAAAAGAACATTTTAAATTTAATAAAATTAAATTTTCCAAAAATCTTTCATAATTTTGAAGAGGAAAATTGAATGGATTAAATAAAACATGTTTTACAAAAAATATTAAATTAATGAAACTATTCAACAGTATGAGTTTTTACTTTTATAAAATTCTTACTTTTAAATGTATAAAAAAATTCTTTTTCTTTTTAAATATAAATGATAATACAATGGGCACATAAGAATATCTTTAACCATGGTGAAGTCCTTTCTGGTTATAATTTTCCAGTTTCCATGTTGGTTTTCTTTTTGAAAGTTATATCATGTACATAATTAATTTTTTATTTTCTTGGTTTGTGGTATTTTTAGATTAACAAACTGCAAGAATTTATCCATTTTTTTCTAATAATGTTTCAAATGTAGTACAAAGAGACTCGCGGCCTTGATTGAAGAAAGGTTGCAAATTACTTCAGGGGAATTTTTCTCCTCTATATTTTATTCCAGTGATGCAATTTACATGGAGAAAGATGATGTCTAGTTTTTAGTTAACTTAGCATGTGGTTTTTATTGTAGAAAGCATTTTTATAACTGAAATCACAATGTATTAACAGCTTGATTAAAACTTCCACATCTTAGATAAGACATTTACTTTTTCTTTTTTTAGCAAGTCTGGAACTTTGCTTTCTTCTCCTGTATTCTTCAGCAGCTGGATCAAGAGTAAATGCTTCTCACATGAGGATTAGGTCTTTGGACTAACACATCTTTTTTTTTAAATTTTGAAACAACTCTGTCTTCAAGCCAATCCTAATCTGTCTTCAACCTAACACAGTTAGTAATAACCAATTAGATCAAATTTCACAAATACAATTGTTCAGATATTTTTCTCAGTTGACTTTGACATTTAAAAACAACTCAAAAATTTAAATTAGAATCATAGTTTTTGACATTCCCTTTTCAATTAAACATTTTGCTTGCCAAAAGAAACAAGATAATCAGATTAACCAGGCTGATTTGATAAAGACTACCTTTTTTAAAAAATATTATTAAACATAAAACATTATCTCTTATTTTCTTTCATAAGTTAAAATCAAAAGTTTCAATAAATTTTATAAAATTTAAACTGGTAAATAATTAAAATTATTGAAGAGAGAGAAAAAAAGGAATTATTTATCTAATTTTATACTTTTCTCTCTCTTTTACAAACACTTTTACTATTTATTAAAATATTCATATTATTATTATTAAAAAAATACGTTTGACTATCATTTAAAGAAAGTTTAGAATTTGCATATTATCGTTTGAGAAGAAAAAAAGAATATTTATTTAAATGAAAACCCATTATTATAATAAAAAATATATAGAAAATTAAATATTTTTTTGTTAATTAAATCTAAATTTAAATTTAGGGAGCTTGTAATATTGGCATGGCAACTATGCATATACATTGTTGCACCATATATAGAAAAAGAGGCATGTATGAGAAAGATTCATTTTATTGATAGTTATTACATATTGTGACCAGAGGACATTTCAATTACTTATGCTAGCAGTGATGTGCAAATTAAACTGAACATATATATGTATATGTGTGCATGTTTGTGCTAGTTTTTGGAAATAAAAATTTTAATAATATTAAAATATTTTTAACTTTATGATGGAAATACCTTCATTCTTTAATACAATCTTTCCAGATTATATTTTTTTATTGCAATAATTGTAAACAGTGTTAATACTTATCAAAATGAATGGGTTACATATTCCTCCCCCTTCACTAACAGACCAAGAGAAAAAGTACAAAGAAAATGTTAAAATTAAAATAAATACAATAGTTGGGTTTTGAGATAAAAGTTTACTTTACACATGGATTAATATATGCAACAAATGTCTATTTGTCTACAATTAAAAATTCCACCTGAAAGAAAATGAAAGCATTGATTTTTTCTTCTGGACACAATTCCAATTAAAATAATTATGTACAGTAGTTTCTGTATTCACATTATTTAGATCTAAGTCTTTACATAAGTAACAAAATTTGTGTTGTAGCAAACTCTGCACACTTCTTAATACAAACATTAATTCATCAAAAATAAAGGCAAAACTCTCCATACACTGTTGCCACCCTGTGCTAAACAGAGTAATCAATGGATGCCAGAAGGCATGCTAGTATGAGATGGTTATCATGTGATGTTTAGTGGTTTATCATAAAAAATAGTTAACAAAAAATAAATAAATAGAATATTATATGCTTTTAGACACATATAATACATGTGTTTTTAACATGTAGATACAGCACAGATATAACCACAATTCAATTCATTTAAAAAATTATAGATCACAGCAAAAAAGAAAGACTATTACAACTTAATATTTGCATATTCTTTCTTTTTGTTACTACAATGAAAATTATTGAATTGCAAAAAAGAAAAAAAAACTGATTTTATATTAGTAAATTCAATCTATTTTATTTGCCTGAAAAGGATAGAAGTGGCCATTTTCTGTTTGTGAGACTTTATGTAGATGACAATTATTGTCAATGTGATATTAGATTTTCTCTGGATCGTATGTGGTATTCTTTTTGTATTTCTCTTTCTCTGGTTCAAAAGAGAAATTACATGCACATAGTATCCAACTTTAACAGCATGCAGGTGTATGACTGTAAGGAGCTTAAAAATCTGGGTTCAAATGACCTCTAGTTACATCTAGCTTAAATTATATGTACTATAGTTCTATTTAAATATCATAAAATACTAAGTTATATATTTAATAATTTATAATTAGCCTATTCATTTAGAATATTGAATGTTTTTTATAGAGGGCTTTGAACTTAGGATTTTTCAGTCTATATTCATCCTGTGTGTTAGTTGTTTGAAGTGGAGTGGATGAAAAATTTAAAGTTCAAACTCATCTATTTAATAATTGTTTATTTTGAAAAATGTTTTGATACGATAAATAAATAATTGCTTTTCTTTTCAGTAGTAGATTTTTAAAACAAGTGATGTTTTTTATACATTGTAATGGTCAGAAAACATGTGATTCGTTAATGTAGTGCAGAATTCGACCACCACACAGAACCGCAGCACCATCTAGGTAGCAAAGCCATCCGTAGTACTAAGTTTGAACATAGTTTATCGGTTCCACAATACAATCTATGAAACAATGCATCTGATGTGACATTAGCAAACATTTTTTTAAGCACGGTGGTCAGGGATGTTGCAAGAGATTCATGATTTTATTTTCGAGTTAGCCAATAATAACACTAATATTAATTAAACATTTATATTTACAAAATTGAGGAAATATTATATAGAATGGGTATCGAATAAATAAAACGTAACTGCAGACGTATAGTTTGAAATTATTTATTGAAACATTTTAATAATAAATTATTTACTAATAATATTTGGTAATATTTAAATTGAGTAATGGAATTTTCCGATACTGTTATATATTCAAGAAATACATTTATTTATTTAGAAACATTTATATGAAATCATTTTACCAATAATACTTTATACTTAAGATCTCAGTAGCGGTATTTTCCGATACTGTTATGTTTACAAAGAGAAATATATTTATTTGATGACATAATCTAGCTACTTAAAATTCTCGAGCAAGTATTTCTAAGGCAGGCATGCCTTTAGGGATTTATATTTTTGCAATACAAGAGTCTAAAGTAAGATTTATAATAGTAGCTGTGGACATATATTTATTTAATTAAAAATATTTACTAATAACTAGGGGCAAACATTTATTTGAGAGTGAGTTATGTCACTAATGCAGGGATGGAGTGATACATAGAATAATAAAGTTAATTAAAGAAACACGTGGGTATGTTTTAGAAAGGCGATATGGAATAGCAGTATTGAAACTGCAAAGCTGTGAATGAGTTTATAAGAATGATGGGATGGCATTTGCCATCGGCACAAAGAGGTAAGGTGTCACATAAGCATAACCAGGGACAAGTGGTTTGTGCCACAATTGCCTGCTGGCTGTGTGACTTTTGTCTAGCCCTATGGGAGCATTTATTATATCCGCTTGTGTAGGAGGACTGGGGTTAATTTCAACCCTATAGAATCCAGAATATTCAAGGCTTGTAATGAGTCATCGCATCTCTAAAACATAACACATGTATAATGTACAGACGATTCTGTTAAGATTTAAATATATTTTATAACTCGGCCCTACATCATCAACATTTAATAAAGAATGTTGGTGACTCTCAAAGAAATGCAATTTTATGGAAGTATTAATCAAGATTTAATAAAATATAAAACAATATATAAACTGGGTGATTATTACAACTAATACGTCAGCCATTTGCTAAGCAGTAGACCCTTGCATCACAATAAAGTAAGCATTGAATGCATGTCGGTTTGTATGAAAATATTGAGTTATTTATGAACGTAAATATTAATGAAAATTTGACACGCATCCACTGTTTCGAGCGATCATAGATTTATACTTAGAAAATTATGAGCATGCGATAATTATATAATGAAACATAGATTTTAGAAATACGTCCTCAAGAAAGATAGAGTTAGGCAGGCTAGATTATTAAAGAAATTTATATATTAATTATTAAATTTATTGCATTACAAATGAGAATTTACAGTTTATAGTTTATAAGTTTTATAAAGAATGAATAAGCTATAGCGGGATATTAGTAGAGTACTCTAGAGAATTTGGATACAGGTACCTGTTTTATGAGAAGTTTTCCGATTCAGTGATCAGTAGCAAATTGTTCATGATTCTAGCATTAGCAGTTCTTTACAGCATTTAGACAATTCATGTAATTTAACAGCAGCAGCTTTCAAATTATTTTAGGCAGCAGATCTTCATGGTTGAATTTATGAAGGGCAATGGAAGGTTTGGCATACGATAGGCCATCTCCGGATGGAGAATAGTCTGGGTGCTTTCTACTCGATCATACCATGGCAGGTAAAATTAATTTAAGATCTTGGAGACTCTCAACTGATTGAGAGCACAGCTAAAGTTAAACTGCAAGTTTCTTGAAAGTCTAAAATGGCCTCCTTTCTTAGATCTTATCTTTTACATTTTTCTTAGTTTATTTTTGGATTCCAATTAATTTGCCCTGAGGATAATCAATGCATTTTGTTAATTTTAATTATAGAGAAAGCTGCCTTTCTATTGTTTACATTTACATTTTATAATTATATTTTAGGGAATTTTTCTTTTTAATTAATCTATTATCTCTCACCGGCGTTGCTTTTAAAATTTCAAATACAAAAGGGAACATATGATTAATTTTACTTTTAATTAAATATTACAATCTATTTCTAAAATTATTACTAAATGAAATTTAAACAAAGCAATAAATAACAGATTTTACAATTCAAAATAAATGGTTAAAATATATATAACTAAAAGAAGAAATCTAAATTATATTATTTATCTTTATTTATTGCCTTAAATTTGAGATCGAAATGTGTGCGTGTTTATGGTGAATTCTACATATATCTATACATTTTTTAATATTGCTACACACACAATTCGATACCAAAAAGTTTAAATTTGGGTAGGATAGAGCAGTCAGTGAGAGACGATAGAAAAAAAAGGTGAAACTTAAGATTCGAATACGAATCTTACTGTTTCAACATATACACATTTGAATTCCTTTTTTATTTTCTCATTATATTCTTCACATTATTTAGAAAATATTTTAGGTTTTATAACGATATAAATATAATATATATATATATTGTTAATTCTAATATTTTCACAGATAAAAGATGTCATATTATTATTATTATTTGCGGGATATTCTGTGTAGCTTTTTCACTACACGGAATATCCCCCAAATAATAATAATAATAATATGACATATATAAATACATGATAACAGTCAACATTTAAATTATACTTATAACAATAACAACAACACATCTTCATCAAGGTCACACTATGAGCTTCTTTTATGCATCTCTCTAATTGTATCATTTTTGGAAACCATGGCAATAGACATCCTTTAAGAAGGCATTTATTCACAGATTTAGTGATGAATAATAGAACATATGTAGCAAGTAAAACAGTTTTTTTAAATATTAATAAGTCTTTTTAATAACGTTTTATGGAAGAACAATAAAGAAAAATGCAGCATGCATCGATTTCTGATTGATTAGGTTTTGAGTGTTTTTCCATTTTTGCTTTTACTTTCTGATTAAGAATAGCTAGATACCAGATTACTGACCTATATTGGATTGGTTAGCTAAGTTTGCCCATGAGATGGCCACTAGAAAGAAAAATCCGAATTCTGTTGAAAAATGTAGCCTGGGTTCGAACCCAGATGAAAGGCAGGCCGTATGGATTTGTTATCTCCAAATTGTAAGATCTTTATATATACAGATGGAAATTATAAAAGCAAACTACCATATCATTTTTTATTATTTATGGAAAAACTTTTTTCACAAAGAAATAGTAATTAATGCTTCTATCAAATACTTTAACCATCCTTAGAATTAACTATTATTTAATTAGTTTAAAAAGCCTTATAAACTAAATTTGTGGTTTTATCAAATTTTGCACTAAAATATGAGTATACTATTATTATTTGTGAATTCAAAAACATAATATGGAGGTTTTATTGATATGATTATATTTTTGCAGTCTATCTCTTTCTTTTTTTTTTTTTTGAATAAAATTTAAATATTTGAAAAAATAATTATTAAAAATCATTATTTTGAAGTATGGGGGTATGAGAGCTAATGTTAATTTCCAGGAACACCTAGTGAGATCCCTGTTGCAGGATAAAATATTGCATTGTGACAAGCTTGTTGACTATCTCTTTAATATGGCTGATTAGTTATTTATTTTTTCCCACCATATGTTTGCGTGATTTAATTAACTTAACGTTGTTACATGTATGTAATCATATATATATCTTAGATAATTATAAGAGACTTGAACTAAGATCTTCAAACTCTCCACAGCTATCGAATACATCTTAAATAACTGATACACATGATTACAATACATGTGAAAAAAATGATTTTCAATAACCTATTTCGTGCTGAACTAGCACTCATCAGTTGGTCCAGATCATCATCTCTCACACATATATACAATCACTACTCAGTATCTTCAAACTTATAAGTATATTAAGTTTAGTATAGGCAATATAAATGTATTTAAATATTATATATCTTAGATATATTATTTGTATTCAACTGTGCGTTTATAATTACATGTATATACGTAAGTGAAATTATTGTTTAGAAAGCATTAATATCAAGTTTTCACACTTCATTGCTTTTTCGGGCCTTTTATCACAAGTCCTCTACCTTGAACTTTTTTTTTATTATTAAAATTCACTAATACAGAAAACTCATCTTTAAAATACGATAATTTTACATACACATATATTGATTAAATATACTGTATATAAAAACTATCTATAGAAAATCTTTTTTTTAGAATTTTTTTTATTGAAACTAAACACTAATGACATCATCACTTGTGTAAAACTCCACGTCACTAATTCAAGTTTAATTTCAATCTCGTAAATCAATAATATTTCCACTACAACCAGAATTCCAACTTATAGTAAATATTTTACACAGATATTTTGCTTTACAAAATAATACTTAAAAATTAATTTAATCAAATTATACCCTGTTTATATCTATACGGCTGTGTTCATATGTGCAATACGTACTATAATGGTTTGAACGTAATGTTTAAAAAGTTGGAGGCTTTAACAGCGAAAAATGGGGCAAAAATATCCAGTGATTTTTACTTTGAATTGGGTGCCAGTTTGAGAATGTGAATCAATTTAATTTTTTTTTCATCATGTGTCAAATGCGTTGACCGGGAAGCGAACCCGGGCCAGCTGCTTGGAAGGCAGCTATGCTAACCGCTAGGCCACCAAAGCTTAAATTCTATTGTGTTGACTCCACTTTAACAAGTTAAAAAATATAACCATAACAATTAATTAGTAGATTGTAAGATTATTCTGTTGGGCAATTTATTGCATAGGAGTTACTCATCGTCTGCCTTTTCACACGTGATAAAATTTCATTTAAATATAATTTTTTAAGATTGTAAAAATGTGATCGCAAGATTGGTTGATATATTCTTTGGCTTGCTGGAGGTGATGCTAGTAATTGTACTGTTGTAAAGATACTTTTTTTATATGGTCAACCATGTGAAGTGAACGAAGGTTAAGGGAGGTTCTAAAAGTAGTTTATAGTGATTTTGAAAATAGTTTACATTATAAAAATTATCTCAAAGTCAATCTAAACAAGAGCAATTTTGATTGATTTCATTGGGAAGTTGTCAAGCGTCAGTAGCCCAGAGGTCAGCACAGCTGCCTTGCAAGCAAGCAGTTGCTTGCAGATTGTTGTCGCGGGTTCGCTTCCCAGCCGATGCTTTGACATATGAAAAAAACGAGCTGAGGATAGAATATAAGAGAAAACTACAAATTAAAAAAAGATGTTGCAATCTTTGCAAAAGTAAAGTTTATTGCAGAAGCTGCAAAATGGTAAATAAACAGTATAAAGGATCAACATCTGATATTTGTGGATACATTTGGGTTTCATGTATTGGATTGCATAATCATTGTAAAATTCATCTTTGGTTTTTTATTTTTCATGTTTTAAGTTACTTACAGTATGTATTAATACTCTGGTAGTAAGATTTCACATAATATTAGTCAGGCAATATTTATTTTGAAAAAGGACAACCTATAAATTTATTTACTGGAAATGATACGAACTTCTACTAACATGCAATTACATTGTCTTTGTGAGAAATTATCTTTCACCATCTAAAGTTATAAAGATTTTTTATTTTGAAAAATGGCCACCCATAACTTTATTTTGTGGAAACAAAACAAGCATACATTTATGTTTTTTTTTTGTGAGAAATGATTTTCCAAAAAGGAAACTTTTAACAATCTAAATTTATTACAAATGGCAGCTAACCACCCTCCCCCAAATATACATATAATTAACCATGCATTTCCATACATTTACAAATGTTGTTTCTTAGCACCACTGCACTTTCTTACATCTAACCACATTCCATTACAAATGGCTACTTTCAACAATCCTGAATGAAACGCCACCACTGTTTGTTTGGCCATCGAATTAGCAGCAAAACCAACATTTTGACTAATAACTTTCTCCTCATTGGAATATTATTTAATATTCACTACCAAAATTAATTCATTTCCATTTTAGAAGATTGTAAATACATTTAATTTGATCTTTATAAACTCATTTGTTTGTGCCGGTGACTTTCATCATCACTAGACTCATACATAAGTATCTATTTTTCCATTGCATTTTTAATATTCTAGACATAATATAGTCATATATATTTCTGATGGTGGCTAATGTTAGAAGCTTCCATTATAGAGATATTTTTCTCATGCCGCGGCTACAAATTGGGATGCAAATTCTTTTTAATTAATGAAATTCCAACTAACCATCCAATTAATGGTCAATAAATGGGTATCTAGTTTTTCTTGGACGCTAAAAAAAGGCAATTATAAATGGTCAACACCTTGCAGCTGAATAATCAGATATGAGTAATATCTTCTATTTGCTTTGTTACAATTGTTGCTTTGTTACAATTGTTGAATAAAATATTTTGACCAGTAGTAAACTTCATTTTTCTTTATTTTTTTTTTAAATTAAAAAAAAACACACACTTTTGTCTGCTGCTGCTAATATATATAAAATAAGAGAATTTTGTTATGCTAAAATAAATTTTTCTCATGAAATCTTGTTTCAAAAAAAATATTTTTCAATCCCCTCCCCCCTCTATAAGCATATAATTTGGCAAAAAACATAACAATTCATTTAATCTTTTGTGGAAAATTCCTCTAATGACACAAATTCAGAACATTTTTTTTAAAAATCAGCATTGAACTAATGGTTTTTTAATCATCACAGGGCCAAAACTCTCCACGTAGTAGTGTCACCTACTGCAAGTCAGAGTAATCAGTGGATACAAGAAGGTTTGTGCATAAAACCCTATCTAGTGCCTGCTTATCCAATATTCCCAGACTAGTGTCTAGCTTGTGGATTTCACCAGTCCTCAGGAGTCTGGATCTGAGAGCATTGCACCTAAATCTTAGAATCTAATGCAACCCTTCACTGATGAAAGCCACTAACTAGAAACTAGTCTGGGAAATTGGGTGAATAGTCATTATATATACACAAACCTTCCTGCTTCCATTGAGAACTCTATTTTGCACTGGGTGGCACTACTATAAGGAGAATTTTGCCTTTGTTAGAACAGCTTGTGTAAGCCTAGGAAATTTGATCATGTGATATTTAGCGGCATATTCCAATTTACAATAGTAAATACTGATTCATTGCTGAAAATAAAAATGTTAACAAAAATAGTTTTAAGAACTTTATCTTTGCATGAGATATTAATAATGTTAAACAAGTTTCTATAGCTGAAAACCAGTCAGGGAAGACAGAAAACAATCTAAGGAACATTATAGATACAAAATTAATCATAAAATTAAGAAAGAAAAAAATTCTAGTGTTAAATTGTTCATAGGAATAAAGTTATGATATCGTTGTGTTGAACAGGTCGAATAAATTATTTTGAATTTTAATTCGATCTCAATTTTAGACTTGAACATTATAGATTATGACTTAAGCTATCTTCCTGACAAAAATCAAGTTTCACCAATGATCACAACAGAAGTTATTAGCCCATTTCCGGTGTGATTGAGACATCACAAAAAATAAAAATAAATTTTTTCAAATCAACACAGAATTACAACGAAATGATTCCTCAGCAAAAAACAAACAAACACTGATTTAAAGGCAAGATTAGTACAAATGATGTTTTAGACATAAGCAGAGACATTGAAGCTACAAATGATTCATCCTCTTTTAGTTATTTCAAACTTTAACAATAAACTTTCAGATTATACAACCGAATCCTTGATTCCTAATCAAGACCTATAATTCAATCCAAAGAAGCAGAATCCAATTAGTATCAACAAATAATAACCATAGTGAACCCTGAGGGACTTTATAGTTGGGTAAATTCAACAGGTATTGTGAACATTTGCAGACACAAGAGGTTGATAATTACAAACAGACTTTTCAGTTCCATTGATCTCAGGGTGCTAGGTAATATGGACAAATGGTGTGTATTCATGGTGTGCAAATAAATCTGGCTTGATTCCAGACTACATTAAATCCAACTGTTGCATTAGAGGGCACAGGTCTGCACTCCTCATTTCTTTGGCAGGGGTTGATGATGGCGGTCTTTGGGGGTCTGGTTTGTAGGTGTGGGCTGTTGATGATTATTGCCGCTTCCGGAAAACCTGCCGGGAGGGTACAGGGTCAAAGTTTTCAGTGCCTTTACTGCTCTGATGGGCTGCTGCGCTCCCTTGATGGATTGTTTTTGGGAAGTGCAGATCTGTGCTCATCCACATATAGATACATATTGAGTAAGGTTATACAACCCTTTTGTGGATATGTTTTTTTATCAAGCATATGTACTTTGTTTTTACCTTGTAACATTGAACACTGTAATATCATTTAGCTGGTGATCAGTCACCTGTGTTTTTTTTACCTTAATAAAAAAAAATACTGATTCATTTAATCTATTGATTTAAATAATCACATATTTCATGGAAGATAATGAAATTTCACTATAGCAACTTACATTATTCACTTAAAAATATATATTATTATTAGTTGTACCTTGTAATTTTGATAGGAATAAAAATTAGGTTAATATTTTCCAATGTTTCTTTAAATCAAATATCATAAATTAGTTCAAAATTTGTGAGAAAGTGTTTGAATTTATATATAGGCATAAAAAATAAAGACTAAAAGTAAATATTTTTAACACAAAAGTGTTTATATAAGCACTCAGACTTGTGCATAAAACGTAAAGATTAAAAGTAAAAAAAAAGTTAAATGTCTCGTCATTAATTTTATTCTATCACAAATGTTTAAACTACTTACTAAATAATTTTTTATATTAAGAAAAAGATTGCTACATCATGAATTTGGTAATATGTTAACTTATTCGCATATGAATTTTGTGTATACGTACGCAGTGTGTCTTCATGAAAAGGTTATTGGTTCTTTATACAAATTGTCTGTAGGGCCATCTCTGAATCAAAACATGTATTACATAATGATATAGTTTTTTTTCCATATGTCATAGCATCGACCGGGATGTGAACCCACAACTGTCTGCAACCAACCACTTGCTTGCCAGGCAGTTGCGATGACTTCTCGGCTAACAACGCTTGTGTGAGTCTGGGTATGGATCATTATTATAAGAAATGTGATTATGGTATCATGCCTCCATAGACCATCATTAACATTCATCTTGCCATCATGAAATATTGCAAATCACTTGAAACTATTCTTGTAACTCATAGTTTCACAGCCATACACAGTTTGAATCCTTTCAAATATTTCAGCTGTAATTTTGCCCAATTTAAAACAAAAAAAAACACTAGCACACTGTTCCATTGTGTGTTTAGGTATGAAATCACTGTCACATTTCATGCCCAATTCATGATGCAGACATTCCAGCATATTAAATTTGTTTATGGTGAATAGCTAATCTATTTAACTATGTAAGACATGCATTGATTCACAGATGGCCCTACAGGTGGCTTGAAGAGAAAAGTACCCATTCACCTTTCCACTATGCAACAAACAATTTAGATGAATGTGTGTTTTATATTGTAACAGTCAGAAAACGTGTGACTCTTAAACATAGTGCAGAATCCGACCACCACACAGAACAGCAGCACCATCGAGGTAGCGAAGCCACCCGTGTTACTGAGTTCGAACATAGTTTATCGGTTCCACAATACAATCCACGAAACAACGCATCTAATGCAACATTAGTAAATATTTCTTTAGGCACGGTGGTCAGGGATATGCAAGAGATTCATGATTTTATTTTCGAGTTAGCCAATAATCAAACTAATATTAATTAAACATTCATATTTACATAATCGAGGAAATATTATATAGAATGGGTATCGAATAAATGAAACGTAACTGCACACGTATAGTTTAAAATTATTTATTCACACATTTTAATAAGAAAATCATTTACTAATAATATTTTATGGATTCAAAGCTTCATTAGTGGGATTGTCAATACTATTATATTTTAAAGAATACATTTATTTATTTAGACATTATTTTATATTGAGGACTTCAGTAGCGGTATTTTCGATACTGTAATGTTTACAAAAGGAATTCATTTATTTGAAGGCGTAATCTAGCTACCTAAAATTCTCAAGTAAGTATTTCTAATGCATGCCTGGATGGATTTATACCTTTGCAATGCAAGAGTCTAAAGTAAGATTTAAGAGTAGCGGTGGACATATATTTATTTAATTAAAATATTTATTTTATGACTAAGGGCAAACATTTATTTGAGAGTGAATTATGAAGATAATGCAGAGGCGGAGTGATATATAGAATATATAAAATTAAGTAAAGGAACATGTGGTATGCTTTAGAAAGGCGATATGGAATGGCAGTGTATTGAAACTGCAATGCCGTGAATGAGTTTATAAAAATGTTGGGCTGGTCTCTGCCATCGGCCCGACGAAGTAAGGTGTCACATAAGCATAACCAGGGACAAGTGGTCCGTGTCGCAGTTTGCCAGCTGGCTGCATGACGTCGTCAAATCCTACGGGAGCACCCATTATGTCCGCTTGTGTAGGACGACTGAGGTTAATTTCAACCCTGAAGAATCCGGAAATTTCACGGCGGAATGGGTCATCGCGTCTCTAAAACATAACACGTATAATGTATAAACGATTATGATGAGATTTAAATATATTTCTAATTCAGCCCTACATTATAAACATTTACTAAAGAACGTTGGCGACTCTCAAAGAAATGTAATTTTCTAGAATTATTCATTAAGATTTAATAAATACAAAACCTATATAAACTGGGAGTTATTACAACTAATATGCCAGCCATTTGCGAAGTAGTAGACCCTGCATTACAATAAATGATGCACTGAATGCGTGTCGATTTATATGAAAGTTAAGTTATTTAGGAAAGTAAATATTAATGAAAATTTGACACGCATTCATTGTTTTAAGCGATCATAGATTTAAACTTTGAAAATTGAGACAATTATGAGCATGCAATAATTAAATAATAACTATAGATAAAAATGTAGATTATAGAAATACACACCCAAGAAAGATAGAATGAGGTAAGCAAGATTATTAGAGACATTTACACATTACATTAATTATTCAATTTTAGTTATACAAATGATAGTTTTTACATTTTATAATTTAGATAAGTAATATGAAGAAGAGCTATAGCATGTTATTAGAGTACTCTAGAGTTTGAACACAGACAGGTAACTGTTTTATAAGAAGTTTTCTGATTCCATTAGTTTAGCAGCAAAAAGTTCACGAGTGGCAATTCTTTCTTGTATTTAGATATTTCATTTACTTTCACAGCAGCAGCAGCTTTATCATTTATTTCAGGCAGCAGATCTTCATGGTGAATTTATGACGGGCAATGGAAAGTTTGGCATCCAATAGGCCATCTCCCGATGGAGAATAATCTAGGTGCTTTTACTCGGTCATACCTTGGCAGGAACAATTTATTTTTATATTTTGGAGACTCTCAGTGATCGAGAGCAAAGCTAAAGTTTAAGTGAATGTCTCCAGCCAGTCTAAGATGGCCTCTTTTCTTATCTTGATCTTTCACATTTTTGTTAAGGTATTTTTAGGTTCTACTTAATCTGCCCTGAGGATAATCAATGCATTTTGTTGGTTTTAATTAAAGAAAGCTGCCATTCTATTGTTTACATTTTACATTTACTAATTACATTTTGGGGAATTTTTCTTTAATTAATCTATTATCTATCACTGACCAATGCTTTTAAATTTCAAAAACAAAAAGGGAACATAAGATTATTTTAACTTTTAATTAAATATTACATCAGATTTTTTTAGAATTATTATTAAACGAAATTTAAACAAAACAATAAATACGAACTTTATAATCCAAACTAAATGATTAAAATTATACAAAATTATATAACTAAAAGAAATCTAAATTATATTATTTTATCCCCATTTATTGCCTTTAATTTGAGATCGAAATGTGTGCGTGTTTATTCTGAATTCTACATATATTTATACATTTTTAATATTGCTACACACACAACTCGATACCAAAAAGTTTAAATTTGGGCGGGATAGACCGGTCAGTGAGAGACGACAGAAAAAGGTGAAACTTAAGATTCGAATACGAATCTTACTGTTTCAATATAAAACTCTATAAGTACTCACACATGTAAAATCAAAAACAAAGAAAAACTCATTGGAGAACTTTTATTCCATCCTACATCTTCACAGTTGTGTTTAAAATAATATTAAAATTTAATCTGCAACAGTTACTTGAAATGTTGTAAATTACTATATACAGTAACCATTCATTAGAAAAGTATTATTTTATAGCATAATTATGGGTCCAAATGGGCATTTAAAAGAAATAAAACAAAATAATTTCTCTATCATCTGCATTATTATCAATGTCATCATTAGTAGCTTCAGATCTTCATAATTCCTAAAATATGTTAGAAATCTTTTCATTTTTTATATATATCAAATGTGTTGACCGGGAAGTGAACCTGGGCCAGGTGCTTGGAAAGCAGCTATGCTAACCTCTAGGCTACCAATGCTTGACAGCTTCTTTATGTATGAATTTGCAAGCAATTTTGTTAATGCTTTTTTTAAAAAAAATCCAAGTATTTAATTTTATTTGACTGCTTAAACTTTTTATATAATGTGAACAATTTGACAATTGAAATATTTTACATTTGGCAGAAAATTGATATTGACCAATGTCTTATTCAAGTCACTGCTAGAACACATGCATGAAAATGTTATGCAACAATACAACACATAAAAAAAACAATACTGTGTAAAATTTTGATAGAGTTAAATTGAATGCATTCTTTTAGAAAAATTACATTCATCATAATAAAGTAAATTTGATGCTAAGAATTACTTACAAAAAATTTATATTATTATAAAAAAGTAGAAAAAGTGATTGTAAAAAACAGTACAATATTAATTAAAAGCAGAAGGACAACATTACTTAAAAACAGAGTATACACAGTGAGGTATCGGTAAACTCTAAATAAGTGGCATAAAACTTAATCTTTGTAGTGTAAATTCAAACTAATTTGATTTTTGTAAAATAAAGACATTTAGATAGGTATTGAGATGGACATCAAAAAATAATATGAAATTAGGACATTGGAAAATTGATAGAGATAAAATATACTGCATGTAGCCATCGAGAGTTAATCAAAAATATTACAATAAGTTTATACAGTGTATTACAGGAGTAATATTGTTTTTTCTACTGCACTGCTGCCATCTATTACTAGCTTGATTAATCAATAAATATTACTGCTTATTAAATACATGGCCAGAAACAAGTTGTTTGTATCCGTGGACTAATTTCTATCATATAGTTTTCATCAGTAAGGAGCTTGGATTGAATATAACATATCCAGACCATTTGAACCTAATATATTTTTTATGCAGCAGTCATATGTCTTCCTCGTTTTTATTATATAACTGCCAACTTGAAATTCAACAAGATTTTAATGTTTTGAATCCAACAACTTTTAAATTCTAGATCCAGTTCTCTCATTCATGAAGGACATAGTCCAGAAGTTAGTCTGGTAGGGTAGCATTAGATATTGATTTAATAAGTACTAATCTATTCATTACACCCTCTTACTATAGGTGTCAGCAGTGGTATAAATAAACAGTTACTTCTGTAAATAATTAACATTTCTGTAGCAAAAAAATATAATTGAATGGCTTTATTGCCCAAGAGATCATAAGAAATTTGAGCATTGGAAATATCAACACTAGAATTGATTGAAGGTCTTCACATTACAAAGTTTGGCACTCTACTGCTGCACTAAGCAACACAGGACAAAAACAATTGAATGACTTTATTATTCAGAAGTTAATATGTTCAAACACCAGAAGTGCCAAAACTGATATGGATCTTACCATATCTCACTTTTCTTTCAGATAATGGACTAGTCAAGATCTCATACTCCAGAATATGATACTCTACTACTATGCTAAACCATGCAGGACAAAAATAATTGAATGGATATTCCAGGAGTTCATAAGTTTGAGCACTGGAAGATCCAGAATTGGAACTGATCATAAGAAGTTTGAGCACTGGAAGAGCCAAAATTGGAACCAATCATAAGAAGTTTGAGCACGGTAAGAGCCAGAATTGGAACTGATTAGAAGAAGTTTGAGCACTGGAAGAACCAAAATTGGAACCAATCATAAGAATTTTGAGCACTGGAAGAGCCAGAATTGGAACCGATTATAAGAAGTTTGAGCACTGGAAGAGACAAAATCGGAACTGATCATAAGAAGTTTAAGCACAGGAAGAGACAGAATTGGAACCGATCTTAGAATTTCACACTATAGAATTTGGCACTGTCCTAAATGATCAGGGAATATCTGTAAAGAGAAATACAGGTAATCCCTAGTTGTGAACTTCATTGGTTCGTGACTTATGTTTGAAAGTTGAAATTGTTTTACAGTAGAGGTTTACTTATTATTTATTAGTATCTGGAGTTTTATTTACAAATTTATCAAGAGTTAATTGAATTGTATTCTTTTTCTTCTCTTGTTAAAGAATTCTGTAACATTCCGTGTCTTTTTCTGTTGCCCTTTGCACATGAGATATACACTCTCCATTGGGATCACATTCTTCTGTGATGGTTAAAAATTTGTCAAGATGCATGAAGGCTTCATTCATATTCTCAATTGTCAAATTCTTAATAATAAGTTTATTATCAGGTTCTTCTTCATTTTGTATTTCATTCATCTCTTGTAGTAACCCAGTCTTCATTTGATATAGGTTCTGAGTGAGATTGCATTAACATATCAATGTCTTCATCAGTGACATTGCTTGCTACAAATTTAACAGCAGAATCTTCTTTTAATTCTTTCTTTCAATCTTCATACAAACTAAGAGCCTTAGCTTGAGTAATTGATAAACTCACTGGGATGCCTTTTTGATGTTGATCTTCAATCCATAAAGCCAAAGATTTCCCAATTTTATTCATTATTCTGCCATGTCTTTTTGAAACAATCTTCAAAGAAATATTTCCACAATTTTTAACATATTCCTTAATTTTGTTCTTGTTTTTCACAATTGTATATATTGTTGATTGGTTTAAATTACATGAACATGCGATTGAAGCAAAAGATTCACCATTTTTAGAACATCTAATTATATTCATTTTTGTCTCAACTGTTTGGGGTTTATGAGACCTTGATTTCTTTGTATCAACACTGCTATTTTTTGTTTCCCACTCATGTTTTTAATTAATAAGAATGAAAAAAAATTTACCAAACAGAAATATATATTATATATGTAATGTAATCATGCACAAACTATTTTAAAAACAAGTGATAATCAATGCAATTTTGATAAATACAGTCTGTGATGATGCTAAAAATAAAAGTAATTAATGTCAGAGAGATAAAAACATTTACTATATTTTATATGTTTTTATTGTTCTCTAAAATATACTTTGAATTATTTTCTAAATTCCAAAGTTTATCTTTCTTTAGAAAAAATTTAATTACAAATTTATGTAAATAGTTTTTTTAATCAGATAAATGTAAATCTATAACATTAATTACTAAAAGGAAGTTTTTAATTATTAAAGCACTAAAATACTGTACAATTTTGAATACTCATTTCTTTCTACAGTATATAGCAATAATTATACATGAAAGTATGTGCATAGATAAAGATCTAAAGTCCAAAAGCAATTTGAGAGTTCATAACTAGGGAACTGCCTATAATAAATAGTAATCTGCAAAATAAAATGTCTGCCTGAAAGAGACTGCAGTGATATCTTCAGTCAGTGACATCATCTTTATAAATGTTCAAAAATATTTATCAAATTTTTACACAATTTTACTGTTATAAAATCTACAAAAGCTTTAAAAATTAGGTAAACTTTAATTAATTCTATAAATATGGTGAATATATATGAGAGGGATAACAAAACAAAATGTCTGCCTAAAAAGACAGCAGTGACATCTTCAGGCGGTTTACATCATCTATATAAATATTCAAAAATATTTACCAAATTTTTATATAATTTCATAGTTATAAAATCTAAAAAAAGCTTGAAAAATTATGTAAAGTTTAATTAATTCTGAAAACATGATGAAATTATATCCCAGAGACATTCTTTTTTCAAAGCAGAAAAGTTGCTTTTTAATTTTAAATAATTAATATTTTATTAAACGTTCATTTTGCTTTTTAACCTATAAATTTAGACTTATTTTCCAAATAAAAGCAAATATTTATTTAAAACATTTTTTTTTTTTAACTCATTTTACTAAAAAAGAGAAAGCAAATTGATAACTTTGTTCCCCCCCCCTCCCATCCACACACCAATTATTTATCTATTTTTAGAATCAGGTATTTTTTTAATTTTTTTTTATAAATAAATTATTCTATAGCTATTGATTTAATGGAAACTGTAATGAAGACATTATTTCATATTTCTTGCAATTAGTTACTGTTTTTTGTTTGTTATTGAAATAATTTTTTAAGAATGTTTTCATCAAGCATTGTTAACCGAGAGGTCTTGCAGCCGCCTTGCAAGCAAGTAGTTGGTTGCAGACGGTTGTGGGTTAGCTTCCCGGCCGATGCTATGACATATGAAAAAAAAAAAAGAATGTTTGTGAATGTGCATGTTGGTTGAGGGGCATTGATGAAATTTCTATTTTTTAATTGATTTGCTAATTGTACTGATAAAGATATTTAAATGAAATACTAAACATTGTTAATAAATTACAAGTACTTAGGATTATAATAAATAAAACAGTTTAGAAAAGTAGAATGAAATAGAGAAAATCTTAGACTAAGTCCATAATTAATTGAGACTTGTAAGGAAAACAATTTGACTGTGGATGTTTTAATAAGCTTGTGATATTTAATAAGATATATGGATATAGAGAAGAAGGAATACGATATTTTACAAAAATAAGATTAGATATTCAGAAGTGTTGGTAATAGAAAATGCAATAAAAGATTGTTTATTACAGAAATTGTAAAGTGAATTGTTATAAAACCACTAAAACATCACATCATCGCCATTTCCTATGCTAACAAACTATTCATGGAGTAGAAAACTGTCCATACAGTAATGTGACTCAGTTTGACCCTTAATTGATGGATGCAAGAAGATTTGTGTATAAAATCCCTATCTATTGCCTACTCATCCACTATCCCTAAATCTAGTTTTTAAGATCTACATGTAGTGCTCTTAGGTTCAAGGCTTCTCACTGATGAAAGCCACAAGATAAAACTAGTCTGGGGATATTGGATGAATAGGCATTAGATACAGATTTTATGCACAGACCTTTTTGCTTTCATTGATTACTAAGACTTGCACTGGATGGCACTACTGTATGTAGAATTGGTTTGGTAGATTGCAGTTTATGGATAGTATTTAATTGGGTTATGTGTAAATGACAGGCAACAAGATGGGTGAGAAAGATAGTATGGTATGGAGATTTGGATAAAGACTTTATGTCAGTACATTTGTACAAAAGATGGGATGTTTGTAGTAGAATTGTTGAGTGTTATAGTGGCAAAGAATGGGAAACAAGAATAGATGCATTAATAAAAAATAGGAAATTGGAGAGATGGATGAAGTAGTATGGAGAGTGAAAAGAATTAATATAGAAGTAAACAGAATGTTGGATATGAGTTAATTTATGATAATAGTAAGGAAAGTACTTTACTGTTTAAGACTTGAACATGATTGTTAGCAACAAGGGAATATACACATAAGTTTGAGGAATGTGGGTGATTTAATCTACAAGTTATGTAAGGAAGGCATGGAAAAATATTAGGCATCTGTTAATTGAATGTAAATGCCTGCAAGCAGAAAGGATACAAATAATAAAGTTGTGCAAGAATAAATATAAACAAAGTGATTATACAGAAAGTGGATTCTAAGATTTTTACTCTGGGTTTGGAAAAAGATAATGGGGATCTAGTTATAAAGGCCATAGAGTGGACAAAGATGATGATGTGGAAATCGGATGAAGCAGGATAGAAAAGAATATGGATGTGGAAATCGGATGAAGCAGGATAGAAAAGAATATGGGAAAAACTTAGGATGAGAAATGGCAAGAGAAGGTAAGGTGGCTAACAGGTTTCTTTGGGCATAGTGGCTGAGAGTTCCTACCTCTGATAAAGGAGAAGCTATAGTGCATCACATCGCATACTATATAACGAGGAGAAGTAATTCAGTTACATCAAGGCAAGTAAATTATAAAATATATTTCAAAGAAGTGATAGATTGTAAAAAAAAAAAGGATCTAAAAGATGAAAAAAAGTTGAATTGATTTTAAACATGAGGATCAGAGAATAAGGACTAGATATTATTAACTTTTCAATTAGTGAAAACATTTCCGTTGTTCTCCCTGGTGGTAGTTTTTGAAATCATTTAACATTTGATTTTAGTGTTAAACATTTGTTCCGGAATCTAATTTTAATAAATTGGACTTGATTTGTTTTAGAAATATAAGATTACAAATGTAAAACTTACTAAAAAATAAGATTTGAAAAAAAACTGAATTGATTTTAAAGATGAGGATCATAGAATAAGGGCTAGAAATTATTAACTCTTCAATTGGTGAAAACATTTCCGTTGTTCTCCCTGGTGGCAATTTTTGAAATCATTTAACATTTGATTTTAGTGTTAAATATTTGTTCAGGAATCTAATTTTAATAAATGGGACTTGATTTGTTTTAGAAATATGAGATTACAAATGAAAAACTTACTAAAAAAATAAGATTTGAACTTTGAACATTTAGAGAAAACAATAAAATGAAAACATAATGAGTGCAATTAAACTTTTTTTATTAATATTGAATGGCATAAAGGAAAGCCAGTATTGCCTTTGAAGAAAGAAAATTAATCAAATCTTCATTGAATGAACTTTGTTTTTAAAATGTGAAGCCATCATAAAACGATCAGTTTTTGCTCTCAAATTTAAAACTGCATTTATATTAATAATATAAATGTTCAGGCATTTATACAGAAAAGGTAACCAAATATTTTGTCTAAACACTTTTATTCTCACTCAGCATGCTTTTGATATATTACATATCATATTCATAACTTATTCATTTCTTTAGTAATCTTAGTCAGTAAATATACTTGATATCTTTATTCATTATTTAAATTTATTTAAATTTGTTATATCATTATTCAGAAATATTTAAATATCTTCATAAATCCCACTTCGTTGATAGGGCGATGCTAGATTATTTTTTGTTTAAGACAAATATATTGTTAGCTATCATCAAAGCCTCTTTAACTTTTCATTTTCTGCCTTGTCTTTTGGTATAAATAATTTCGGTTTTCATCAGACCTAATTTATGGCCCTGCTGTTTCTTCTGGTCCATAAATATAGAGGAATATTCGGAGATTTTCATGGCTCCATTATACAAATATTTGTGCTGGACCAACCTTTTTGTTAGATTGCCCCTTGATTTCCCATAGTGTCACTTTTCAATTAATTTGATTGCATTTAAATAATGAATAAAGATATCAAGCATATTTATTGACTAGGAACACTAAAGAAATGAATGAGCTATGAATATAATATCTAATATATCGAAGGCATGCTAAGAAAGAATAAATGTGTTTAGACAAAATATTTGGTTACCTTTTCTGTATAGATATCCAAACATTTTATTTATTAAAATTGCATTTACAATTTTTAAAATATTACAGACAATACAGACTAATATAGTCAAGCATTGGTGGCCGAGTAGTTAGCACAGCTGCCTTACAAGCAGTTGTCCCGGAGTTCACTTCCCGGCCGATGCTTTGCCACATTAAAAAAAAAAATACAGACTAATGTATTAAAAAATATTACAAAAAAAGATGTTAACAATTCTATCACCATAGCTTTCTGTTTACAGTTGGAATTAAATTTAACATATCCTCAAGTGTTGGTGGTCGAGTGGTCAGCATAGCTGCCTTACAAGCAGTTATCCCAGGTTTGTGGGTTCATTTTCCGGCCAATGCTTTGATACATGAGTAAAAAAAATGTAATCAAATAGTTATGTTTAAAGTCGTTATTATACAAGTATTGTGTAAAAATAGTTACAAATATTTAAATAAATTAAGTAAAAAATCCATTTATTTTGTAATTCCTGTATTTGGTCAAAATATTCTTAAAGTAAACTCACAAATGATATCAAAGCCTGGCGAACAAAGGACCTAGTAATCATTGATATGGTAGGTAGGACTAGGTTACTTTGAAGTTCCTGATGGCTTCAGATACTGACCCCCTTTATATTTCTTTTTTTTGAACTAATAAATCAATATTTTAATTTCACCTTCTACCATCAAGTAAATGCTATACCCCAAAATAGTGCTACTGGTAATGACAGGAGAGTGAAGGAAAACTGAAACAATTGTCAAGCTTCTCCAAAAATATCCAAATGAAGTACTTGGTAATGATTTAGAGCAATGTTAAATATAAAGATAGGTAGAATAAAAACTTAAAGAAAACATGGATGATTCTACAAAATAAGCTGAAAAAATATTTTTAACATTAACTTCAAAATATTTGTAGCAATCATCTACGATGAAACCATCAAACATCATGTGATCTCCATTATTTATGATTATGCAAACTGTTTTTTCACAAAGACAAAACTCTCCATATAGTCGCATCACTCAGTGCAAGCCAGAGTAGTCAATGGATGCAGGAAGGTTTGTGCATAAAATCCCTGTCTAGTAACTACTCATCCGATATCCCCAGACTAGTTTCTAGCTTGTGCCTTTCATCAGTGAGGAGCCTTGAATAAAGACTGGTGATCATGTGATATTTGGTGGTTTAATACCAATACTGCCCATTAGGAGTATGGCAACTGTGGTTATTGAAGAAGCAAAGACACCAAAAAGTGTGGATGCTGAACTGAGTTCAGATCTGTACAACTATACAAGCTAATGAGCTTAGCTTGAAAGCATTATTGTTTTCATTTTGGACTCAAAAAAAGATTTATAGTTAGTTTAAAAAGTAAAAGGTGGCTGCTAGAGGATTGCATTGGATCCTACTATCTAGGTGCAGTGCTCTCAGATCCAAGGCTCATCATTAGTGAAAGCCACAAGGTAGAAACTAGTCTGGGAATATTGGGCGAGAGGCACTAGATATGGATTTTATGCACAAACTTTCCTTCATCTAGTGATTATTCTGGCTTGCACTGAGTGACAATAACTGTATAAAGAGTTTTGTCTTTGTTAAAATTATTACTGTACTAAGCACATAATACTTTTTACAACACTCACAAAACTATTTTGATAAGGGATTCATTTTGGATGCACAGCACATCACATACTATTATGGCATATTATAAACAAACTCATAGCTTAAAAGGTATGGTTTAACATTATCCACATGCAAATGTTCAGCCTGTCATGAGTTTGAATCTATGCACCCAATATATGTTTCAGTATTTAACAAAAGAGTTTGTATCTGTCAGAGCAGCCACATCCTTGGTAGGGTTAAATATTAAAAATTTCTCATTGTAAAGCAAAGGCCTCTTCAATATCTTCTGATGGGGAAACGTTGAAAAGTAAGGGAGCATCCATTAAATTTATTAAATGCTAGATACTGAGAATTTGAACAGTTTTACATTCTTGTTTTTATTTTTAGCTAAGAAAGATGCCCCACTCCCTAACTGAAAGAAAAATTCTAAGCTGTTTGAAAAAAATGTTCAAGTGTATTTAGTCTGAATTTAAACCAGGCCATAAGCATCACAAATAAAATGCATTACTGTTGTGCCATGAGACCTTTCAATATGTTAAAGACTATTGATATAATACTTATGAAACCTTCTCCAACAACCATCAAATCGAGTAGTGAAGGAAGAATAAGGCAGTTTTCTGTCTTTGTTTTTTTTTTTTTTTTTTCTAGCTAAGATTAGCTAGATATGCACTTACTAACCAGTGTCGGATGGTTATTTTTGTTGGCCGTGAGCCTGCTACCCTCACAAAAAATCTTAAGCTGTTGGGGCAAAAAAAAAATCACATTTATTTAGCCTGAATTCGAACCCAGCTTGCTCACCGTCAGATGCTCTAAATTCTTCTCAATCATTAGCAGTCTAACAGAATGAATCATTTGTTACAAATGGTTTTACTTTGAATAATTAAAGTCGAAAATGAAATTGTTTATATAATTTAAATTGTATTTTTATTTTTAAACCTAATCTTTAATAAAAATAGCATCTCGTTAAATATGATTAGAAATAAGACCGTGTTTTATTTTGAATTCATACTAAAAATAAAAAAAGATCAATGTATTTTTTAATTACACAAAGTAGTTTTAATTGTATCATAATTATTTGTATAATTTTGGTACTTTTTAAAAAAACTCTATGAACTTTGATGGATAATTGTTTAGGTTTCTACATGAAAGCTAATTTTTTTTCCATTTATCATTTCATACGTAGAGTTTAAAAATTGATTTTTATATATGTATGTGCCTGTCTTTTTATATCAACAAAACGGCGTGTTGCCAGAGGGTGTGTGAGAGCTTTGATTGCTTAGGAGAGTTAAGTTGAATGCTGTTTTGTATCGAGCGATAGTAAAATATAAAATTTATTTGAACCTCAAAAGATTGAAAAAATACCGTGAGTTGTGCTTCAGATAGAAAAAGCGCTCGAAGTTAACCTATCATGACATAAAAGATAGACTTTATCTTTTCCCCTTCTTTATTAGACATGGGTAAAATTTATAAATTATTTCACCCCCACCAACACGTTTCTTTTCTTTAAGATACGACATTTGTGTTTAAAATTTTGCCTTTTCCTACATATAAAATATTAGAAATTACAGTACGAATAGTATATAATATATTTGGAGGGAAGAAATAACGTGTAAAATGGCTAACTGCTAAGCAGATAAAAGAAAATTATCTTTGTCCATGTTCCACAAACGTATACGGGAGACAAATTTTAACAGGGATGGCTACGAAAATGAAATTTCTTTCATCATAGATATATACAGTGCCTAACCAAAATCGGCCCACATTAACATTCCCAACACTGAATCCCAACTGCTCATAGAAGCACGCACATAGTAAACTGTTGGGTTGCTAGGAAATAAATCATTTTTTAAATTTATGACAAAATAAGCTAGGAACTGATTAGAAATATATAGAAAATAATAAAAAATCTATTTTTTTTACTAGCTCCCTCATTCTAACTAGAATATACAATTATTTCATATCTGTAAATATTGCACCATATGGTTTAGTGCAATTGTAGAGTGTTGGATTCTGGTGATGAAGGTTTATGGATAATGGCGCCAGCATTTTCAATTTGAAGCTGATTGACTCTAGAGTTTGAAGTTCATAACTCTGACTTTTTCAGTGTTACAACTTTTAACTTTTTTGAACCCTAGGCAGTAACCCATTTGGTTATTTATTTATTGCAAATATTAAATCACAGACATGTATAATAAAGACAAAATAAAATATATTATTCTTTAACAGGTTTATGGTTTATATCTGGGCTAGAGATAATCTGTAGTTTAATAAATGATTAATCTTAATCATTTATGGATTTACCCAAAGTGGATTGTGTCAAAGTTGTGGGTGGAGAACGTTTTACATTTTAAATCAAAAAGTAACAATTGAATAAAATGAGTATTTGAAGGAAACAATTGAGAAGATAAATAAATGTAATATTGGAAAGAAAAAAAATCATATTACAAACTCAAAATTGCAAACTTTACAACAGGATAAATTAAGCATAACACCAGACACTATTTTTGAAAGTTATGAAATTGGTAATAGGAAAAGAAATGCTGATGGTAATTTATCAGGGATGACGTTTGGGATTCTGGCAAGAAGATGAGGATGAGGAGTTTCTAAATGATAATGAATGAAAATCAGATAAAAGCCAGATGATAGAAAGGTCACTAAAAATTGAAACGGAATCTACAGACATGTTTGATGATATATAATATAAAAGAGAGTAAATAAAAAAAGATGCCTATCGGTTAGCATAGCTGCCTTCCAAGCAGTCGGCCCGGGTTCGCTTCCTGGTCAGTGTTTTGACATATAAAAAAAATAGAGTTGATGTAAGTATCTAAAAAGAATCCACTCATAAGTATGAAATGTTTCCATTATTTACTTTAGATTTTTCACTATTTGTTTAAAAGTGACATTGTCATAAGAATTTAATATTAGTTTTTCAGTTTTTCTGTTATTTTTAGTAATATTAATAATTCTCAACTCCACTGAGGTTTCTTTTGATCTTGAATTTTCGGTTATGCATTTTAAAATTCTTTTTTTTTTTTAAAAAAAAAAAAAAATATATATATATATTATTAAAAATTAAAAGCAGTAGCGATCACTAAGCATATAAATACCTGTATTTTCTCAAGACGTTTGTTTTGATTGTTTTATTATTATACATATATAAAAAATGTTTTAGCTTTAACTTAGATTAATGTTTCAGTTATTTTGATTGTTTGTTTAGGGAGAATTGGTAAGAATTTTCATTATTGTAAAGGTCACTAGGTAGAGCGATTAAGGTTTTCATCTGGCAAAAGCTACAAATACTAATGGTATAAAAAAATCAAATCAGATGTCACATGACTTAATTTAATAAAGCTTGTGTTTACAAATGTTATATATAGAGCTCGCAAAACAAACTCTTAACAAACTTTGTTGAATACCCCCAACCTCAGACTGGTTTCTGCTACTGACATCCTCAGTAAGGTGGTAGGATATGGCTATTTAAGTTAGATAGCTGGATTGGAAGATGTATGATGTCTGAAAATTTCAGAGTTTCTACTTAATAGTTATACATTAAATAAAGTGCTGGGCTTGTCCTAGTATTTTTAATCTAATGATTGAATATCCTAGCACCTCACTGAGGACTCCAGTAGCAGAAACTGGTCTGAGGTTGGGGGTATTCAACAAAGCTTGTTAAGAGTTTGTTTTGCGAGCTCTATATATAAAACACTAATGTTGTGGGAGAATAAATATAAGCATAGTGATTATACAGAAAGTGGGTTCTTGGTTTTTATGCTGGGTTTGGGAAAAGTTAAGGAGAATTTAGATATAATGGTCATGGAGTTGACAAATATTATGTTGTGGAAATGGATGGAGCAGGATAGAGAAGAATATGATAAAAACTTAGGGTGGGGGAATAAAAAGAGCAGGTAAGGTGGCTAAAAGGTTTCTCTGGGCATAGTAGCTGAGAGATTCCTGACTTAGAGAAAGGTGGAGCCACAGTGCATTGCATCGCATCGCCATGCTTGCTAAAAAATTTCAATTAGATGACTTACAATAAATCAAATTATTCTTTTAATATTAGCCTATAAATGGTTAAGTTTTCCATCAAACCAATTTATCAAAGAAGAGCCCAACAATTATGCTCTTTTATCATTCCACTCAAATTTCCATCGTTGATTGGTTTTAGAGTTTTCATTTGAAATAATAGGATAAGATGTTTTGGACTAGAAATTCATAATAGGAAAGGATAAGGAATACCTGCTGGCGATACGGATAAAAACTTTTTTCAAGTCTATTATGGTCATGGGTAAAACAATTGCATTTTTTTTTTCTAAAAGTGGATTACATCTTTGGTATGAAGGGTTCTGGAATATGTCAAGTGCCAGTCAGAATATAAGGGATATATATATATACTCATGATAAAGGTGTTAATATGATTGATTTTGTATTGATAATTCATATTGTATTGATTATAAAATGAAAGACGTATAACTTTTGAGAAAGTATTCTAAGTATTTGTGAATTTTCAAGTAAACCAAGATAGCAGTTTGTATTTTTGGTAAAACTACAGTTTTGGGCCTTCCAAAAATGTTTCCAAAAAAAAAAAATGCCTGCTAGGAAATGTATTTAATATTTACATTTTATTAATTATTTTTTAAAAAAGAAACGATTGGGGAAAAATTAATTACAATATTTATAGTTTATTTTCTTTTTTATTATTTGGATTAACTTATTAACAGAAAAATGAAAAAAATATATGTGTCAAAGCGTCGGCCCACTCGGCCATCAACGCTTGACATTGAAAAAATATATAAATACTATATTTACGCTTTATTCTTGTCGGCGGCGTGCAATCATATTATGATATTTAACGCCCACTTTTTGGGAGGGCAGGATCTTGTACTTTTAGAAATAGTCATTGCAACACATTCTGTGACAAGAAGGTCCCAAATTTTTGTCATTATGACAATTTATCCAAAAAAATTGCTGACAGAAAGAAACACGCTAAATTGAAAACAAGTACAGCAATTCTTAAGAGCATCTTGTCGCTTCCCACGTTATAAGTAAAAAAAAAAAAAAAATGAAATAAAGCTTCTTAATAAAACTTAGAAGAATTTATTTCTTTTTTTTTAATTTAACAATCAATTTATTAATTTTGTTTTAATTTAATAACTAACATCTTCGGTAGAGTATAGGCCTTGAAACTGTATATTTATCAAAAATACGGGCTGTTATATTTTACATAATTTCTCCTTGAATATCTTATACTGCTGACACACTTGATCACACACATGTTGAAAAGATAATCACCAATAGACGTATTTTGTGCTAAACCAGCACTCATCAGTTGGTCCAGATTATCATCTCCATATGGGTAGGATGAGAAGGTTGTCACCAATGTGGATTTTTAGTGTTCCGTCATCAGATTTTCAATAAAATGGACGGATGAAGCTTTGTGGGGTGGAGTGGATTGAAGCCTGTCCATGAAAGTATGAAGATTTGCTATCTTAATATAAGCTGAGCATTGATTGTATATATGTGTGAGAGATGATAGTCTGGACCAACTGATGAGTGCTGGTTTAGCACAAAATATGTTTATTGGTGATTATTTATCTTTTCAACATATGTGTGATCCAGTGTGTTAGCAGTATGAGATAGTGTAGATAGTTGAGGGTTGTTTGAAAGTCTGAGTTCAAACCCCCCCCCCCTATATATTACATATTGGAGTGCAGGTGGAAAAAATTCATATATTATAATTTCTCATTATAAATAGCCAATTGGATCTCCACAAAAAGTGTATTGCAAATGAATCCATTTAAAATGAGCACCTAACTTCTATATCAACAGTGGAAAGAATATTGAGAATTATATCTACTTTTTACAACTGGGTGTAACATGTTATGTAAACATGTGAATCACCTAATCTTAACCAATACTTAAAATAAACCAAGACTTAAATGAAAATTATATATTAAAATACAGGGCATGTAATATTATATAAACATATCCAATGAGGAGGTCTTTCCAATCATAAATGTTTTGCAGAATTGTGTTTTGAAGTGCCTAATGGACAAATTGAGTCCCACTTTGCATGAAATCCAAAAATTTATGTGAGATAAATGTAGATAACATAACCATGAGAACAAAATTTTATTGTGATGCTGACCCCATAACACTGGAGTTAGTTCAACTTAATATTCTCGAATTAGGATCACTAAGCATTTATTTTATTAATCTTGCAAATGCCAGACTTCGTTAGTATGTGATATTAGAAAATTTATCATGTGAAATTTTATGTAAATAATCTTAGAGCAAAGATTTCATTAATCATAGTATGTAAATAGTGTTGCAATATTTCATCTAATACCTTATATGAAAAACCAAAATTTAGACAAAATAATAAACTTTGGAGATCAAGATGTGTGGACCATGGTGGTCCAGCTCCGTCACTTCTGGTGCTTCAACTGTGAACAAATGTCTGTGACATAAATTAGGTTATTTTATTCATTACAAATATCTTTACCCTTACCATGACAAATCACCTAGAATTGTTTATAAAGTATAATTATAATAATAAATATGCATTGAATTAATAACATTTAAAAAAAAAGTGGAAGAAGTTCAATTCAAAGACAGAATAAAGAAAGATGAATGAAGAGGCATGAAATGCATAGTATAAATATTGTAGAGGGTTAAATGAAATAAAATGAAGAAGGAACATGCAAAAAATTAAAACATACATGCGATATTTGGAAACTTTGTTGTAATTTAAATTGGTCTAAAAAACAAAGGGTATTTATTTGAAATTTTTTTTTGCAAAAATAGTAATATTTGTCTAAATCGCATGTCATTATTAAATCTTCATGCTTTCAAGCCAAGATGCTTAAGACTGGCTTATATATATAAAAAGTTAAGTAAAGAGAAGGGTGGTATCAATCTTTTCTTATCAAAATCTCTGTCATGTGTCAGGGCCTGATCGCTGCTGTTTAATATTTGATTGGCTGCCTGAGAGACAACAGTGGGCACATGTGAAAGACTAGCAATCTTTCAATTTATTAGTAATTTAATAATAACATGCGATTTAGACAAATATTATTTACATATGTTGCTGGTAACTTATATTAACATCTAGAAAATTGCGGTATAGTAAATCTAAGATTTCGTGCTGTAATATTGTAAATTAAAAAACTCAGTGAGTAATAAATGAATATGTTTATATTTTCATGCTTTCAAGCCAAGATGCTTAAGACTGGCTTTTATATATATATAAAGTTAAGTAAAGAAAAGGGTGGTATCTTTTTCTTATCAAAATCTGTTATATGTCAAGGCCTGATCGCTCTTCAGACCGCTGTTTAACATCTGATTGGCTGTCTGAGAGACAACAGTGGGTGCATGTGAAAGACTAGCAACCTTTCAATTTATTACTAAAAATAGTAATATAAATTTTAATAATAATGTTTTCAGTAGACACATAAAATAATATCATCAACATCATTGAAATGAATGGATTTAGGTCCAATAGATGTAACTCACATTCTTCACTGTTGATTGGTGAAGATTTGTGATTATGGGATTTTACTTATATATTGATCTTGTTAAGCCATCTGGTTGAATTTGTAACTGTTTTTAATGAAATCCTACTTTATTTGTCCTTTTCAAAATGAAGTCAACTATTAGTAATAGCACACAGGTTACTATGAAACACGTTATTTTGCATGTTAATATCGTTTTGTCTTTTTCAGATATTTCTAGCCTGCTCAGTGAGAACTTCCATAGGATTTTAGTCATTGACGAATACCCATGCCAGCTGCCATTGGTAAAGAAGGCAGAAGGATAACACTATTCGAACATTATGTCCCATACTGATCTGTGCTTTATTACTAGTAGCTGAAAATATTAAAAAAAGTATAAGTAAAGTTGAATTTTTCTAAAAACCTTGAACTCTCTCTAGTTTTGTCTATCCCTTGCAAAAATGCTGAGAAACTACAACTTAGTTCCATGCTATTCTTTAATATCATGTGATCATAATCTATGGGGTTTTTTCCCCCTTTTTTATACCCCCAAAATTAGAGGGCCTAGTTTCCATTCATCATTAATTTACCCTAAATATCCAAACAATTGTCACTTAATAACTTTCTTCAAAATTTTTTTTAGACTGACTTATTTTTGTGATTATTAGAATCCAAATGAAACTCGGTAACTTTCTGTAGAATTTGCATACAATACCATAAATGAATATTTGTTCCCATCTATTATATTCTTCATCTAATAATCCCTTAATAAATTGTACACATGTCAAGCATATCTTTTGGACTTTTGTAATCTAATGTTTTTATTCTTCTTAGTTTGTAGACATATACATAGGCATTATTACTATAAAATATAAAACTTCCCATGTTATTTAGCACAGTGTATAAAAACTATATATAAAGACAGTGTATATAAATACATATTTGGGTGCCTGTGTGTATGTTTATATATATATAGTAATACAATATTTTGAATGAATGTTTAGATGGATGTGTCACCTGTCATTTTACTTTGACTCTTGGCCTGAGGCAGTTATTGTAGGTTAAGTGCTTTCTAATTAAGTTGATTTAAATAGATAACTCCACACATTCAAGATTTCCATATATATATACATCTAAAACTGCAAATCATAGACAAATGTAATGGTGAATGCTAACCAAACACTCAAACAGATCTACACACTACTAATTTTGATAGCTTTATTCCATTAGTTATTCATAGGGTATGAAAAAATTTTCATTATAAAAATATATATTATAGGTAAATATGTATATGTGGTTTGCGCACAGGTAATGAAGCGATTAATAGTGCTTGGAAATAAGTAATATTATCCAAATGGTAACACTTTTGGGATAGTTCATAATGCAAATTTTGAAGATGCTACATAGACCATTTTCGAGATAGAGAAAAGCAGGGCCTCTCTTCTATTAATTGCTGCAGGGTCACTTACTATGTAGTAAGCCTCCCTGACTTTGCGTTTGATATCGATTCTTAAACTGATTGTATATATACATTTCTCTGAAATAAAATTTGTTATATATGTTAAAACATTCTGTACATTAATACTTGAATATATCTATAACTTTACAAATACTTACAATTTTTTCTTCATTACACATTTTTGAAATATAAGAATAAAAACATCCAAAAAAGGATAAATGATCCCCCAAATGCATTTCATACTGCATCAGCCCTCCTCAGTTGGCCCACATCAAACTCTCAAGAAAATATGGTGGAATGGAAATTTCAGATATACATGGAACCTCAAACTATGCTATATTTTATTCCAAGCCTTACTTCTGTTCAAACATATGCAGCATATAATAATTCATTGTTTGTTGATGAACATTGATTAGGATAGAATACATATTGTTTATTGAACTACAAGTGTACAGTAACTTTTCAACCAGCACACACATTTATATTTATATAACACTGCTTTTTATATGTAAAGTATGCATATATAAATTACAATTATAGTATAAACAAAATTTTAAAAATAATCTTAATATAGTTTTGATAATAATCTGAAGGGGCACATTTACATATATTTTACGGAGAGTTGTATACATACATTTACCGATGCAATACGAATAAGAAAAAAAATCTACCATATTTTTATTTTAAAAATAAAGAAAATAGCAATATGTCTGACTTTCATCATTATTAAATATGCTGTGGGTTTTTCAATAATTTTTTTTATTATAGAATAAACTAGTCTCTTTAGCAAGAAATTACAATCTCTCTAATTATTTTAATGTTTTTGAATCAGTACCAATTTTAAATATGGTTTACAATTTGATAAAGCATTTGGCATTACTTTTAGAAAATATTAAATTTGGAAAGGATAATAAAGAAAGAATAAAATGTATATGTTTTTAACTTAAATCAAAGAAATTTTTATCAAGTATTGGTGACTGAGTGGTTAGCACAGCTGCCTTACAAGCAGTTGTCTTGGGTTCGCTTCCCGGCCGACGCTTTGGCATATGAAAAAAAAAAATCAAAGAAATGTTATCAATAAATATGATGATCCTTTATCGTACCCTGAGATGGAAAAGCTGCCATTGGTATAATTAAAAATTTATTTATAATTTTTCCTCTTTTTTCAAACACAAATTGCTTACATCACTAAGAAAAATAAAATTGGCTATTTGAATATTGCAAAATTTGTGAATTTTAGTGTTTTTTTTGTTTTTTTATTTAAATTTTTGTTAGTTTGTTTACACTTTTTCTTTGGATAACATATAAATGAAGTCATATGGTTAGATACAGTGTAGTTTTTGGCTCTGTTATATGTAAAAAAGTTATACATAGGAAAAGAGAAATGAAGTTGATTTATTTGATGTGTTTATCATTTATTAAAAAACAGATATATTAATCTTTAGCTGAGGATTAAAGTTTATATTTGGGGTAAAAATGACATGATCATCTCTAAACTCACCTAAAATGAATAATGTCAAGATTATGAGTTCAGAAAGAATTGATATGTGCAAATCAAGTTATAATTATTTTGCATTTATATTTTTTAAAAACATATTGTTTAAACAAAATTTATAATCATTTAAATGTGATCAAATATAGTATCTTTTATTAAAACAGGCAAAACTCTCTATACATAAGTGCCACTCAGTGCAAGCCAGAGCAATCAATGGATGCCAGGAGGCGTGTGCATAAAATTATACCCCCAGACTAATTTCTAGCTTGTGGCTCATCACTGATAAAAGCCACAAGCTAGAAACTAGTCTGCAGATATTGAATGAGTAGTCACTAGTTATGCACAAGCCTTCTGGCATTCATTGATTACTCTGGCTTGCACTGAGTTGCACTACTGTATGGAGAGTCTTGGCCTGTTTTAATAACAGTTATGTGTAAGCATAACAAATGGTAATCATGTGATAATTTTACTTTTATAATAACTCTAGTTGTGTTTGTGCCTGTAATCCAGCAGTATCTATTTTCTGATAAGTACTTTTGGAATTTTATATTTTGATAATTAAGACAATGGTACAATCATGGCTATGGCTATGCATTTGGATTTCTGAGTTATAAGTAGTCTTTGACTTGATGGTAATAATTAGTTATAAGTACTAATTTTTTAATCTTGCATAGGGGTTTAAAAATTCTACCTATGCTATTGAACTGACTTTAAAAGAAATGTACATTATTTGAACAGTTTTTCGTTAATAATTGGTTCTCTAATAACATTATTTTTAACAAATAGTTTTCCAAAAAGGATGCATATGACTATCAGTTAGCCAAAAGCAAGCTTAGCATACCATGCTGTCCATGCTTTTCTTTATATACCTTTTGTATGTACTGTGTTTATTTTGAAAATTGCTATGGAAATACTTTGACATTTGCGCACCCTAGTGGCAGATTGAGTAACAGTTCCATTCATTTAATCCAATATGGTTTTTTCTTTTTTTTTCTTTTGCATTATTTGATGAGAATCATTTTTAAAACTTTAATTCTTGAGTTTTTCCCCTGCACTAAATTCTTCATTAATGCAATTAATGCACGAGCCAGAAACTTGGACAATAAAATGGGAAAAGTTTTTGACAATAATGAAAAAGATAAATAGGTATAGCGATGCTATGACATATGGGGGGGAGGGGTAACTCTTAAGTAATAAATAATACTAGGTAATGAAAGTATATCTGTTGATGAAAAGTTTAGGAAAGGAATTGAACTGATAATTGATAATAGAAATTACAAAAGGATATATATATATTGAAGAGAATTAACTGTAAAGAGTGGAAATAAGGTAACGATACATCTTTGGCCAGCACCCCTACGAGTGTGAAATCTCACTCACCAGTCCTAAAAGCTACAATATATTATAATCTTCAATTTTATAGACCACGAGTTAAAACTTAAACAAATATAGATTCATTGAAGTTGCTGGTTAATGATAATTAGAGGCTCATTTACCGACTAATGTTACTAAAACCGGCAAAACTCTCCATACAGTAGTGCCACTCAGTGCCAACCAGAGTAATCAATGGATGCCAGAAAACTTGTGCATAAAATCCCCATCTAATGCCCACTCATCCAATATCCCCAGACTAGTTTGGGCACGAGATGGGAATTTTATGCACAAGCCTTCTGGCATCCATTGATCACTCTGGTTGGCATTGAGTGGCACTACTGTATGAAGAGTTATGTGCTAGCATAAGAAATGGTGATCATGTGATGTTTAGTGGTTTGATGGATGGTTGCCTTACTATGGAGCTACCTATCTGAAAAGCAAATTTTAAGCTCTCACACAACCATCTAGTTCTTATTCAAACCATAAGTCTTCAACATGACAGGAGAAATTTGTCACAAATGAAATTTGCCATAAATTCCTTCAAATAAAGGAAGATAAAAATGAAAGCTTGGCATGGAGTTTGAATCTAATAAAGCATGAAGATTTTTTAGGTACCTGTGGGTCTCCCAAGCAAAAATTTTTTTTTTTTGATGATCGTTTACTCATAACCAGTCTAGCTAACAATTGATCAGTAAATGGGTATCTAAATATTCACAACTGATGAGAGACAGTATAATTCTATTAGTACTTAGTTTGTGTTTTGTCTGGTTATCTGAGGAGTAGAAAAGGATAGAGAAATTTAGCAATATTGTGTATCATGTGGGATGGGCACGAGATCCATTTCCTCATAGACGACAGATGATGACTATAGAGAAAGTTGTTTGTATCCGTCTGGGAAGCAGCTTGTTTATAACTGGTAAAAAATATAAAACGAAATCTTTGTTATGTCTTCTGTTTTTACTTTAATTGGTAGTTTGAGTATTCTTATTGAAACACCATTTCTGCATACAAAGCAGACAATTATATTTTTTATATATGTTATTATAATAAAACGAAGCTTTCAAAATGTCAGATATATTAAAATGGTTTTATATAAATAGAGATGGAGAGGGGGGAAAAAGATTACATAAAGCATAACAGTTTTAATATAAAATCTCCTGTGTATTGAAATTCCGCAATCTAGTAGCTATAGAAACCAAAGGAAGTGGAGGGGGGGGAACTAATCTGACCTGGGAGTCGGAGTTCCAAATAATTCATAATCTTAAAATGTTTTTTAATATCAACGTTATTATAGTGTTTATGTATATACAAATTTTTAAGTATTTGAAATAAAAGTGATTATAGTTTTTTTTTTTTTTAAAAAAAAAACGTGAACTAATAGCAATTATAACTGCTACAATGAATATGTATGTGTGATATATACATAGGCAGCTTTTAAAAAATTCTCGCAGTGGAAATAAAGGAGTGGAATATTATTTTTAAATTGCGTAAAAAAATGTTGTCATAGGATACGAACAATAGCCATATGGGTGTGCACATTATTCATTAATCCATCCATCCATCTCACATGTGGTCTCTTTTTGGTTCTTGAGTAATTAATAGAGACTAATAGTGTGCTATTTTCAGATCTTCAAAATAATCTGGCCATACCTCATCTTCACTGAAGGAGTAGGTTTTCAGCCACACATCTAACAAACACTTGCACCAATTTTATGTTTTCAAAGATAACAATCCCAAAATCAAACACCTAAAGTCCTAAAGTCAAACTAACTTTCTTGTATAGTTTTATGTATCACATGATCACCATCTCTTACACTAGCACATAATTGTTTATAAACAAGGTAAAACTCCATACAGTAGTGCCACCCTGTTCCAACCAGAGTAATCAATGGATGCCAGAAGGCTTGTGCATAAAATTCCTATCTAATGCCTTCTCATCCAATATCCCCAGACTAGTTTCTGGCTTGTGGCTATCGTCAGTGATGAGCTTTGAATCTGAGAGCAGGTACTCTCAGATCCAAAGCTCATCTATCCATCTCAAAGTGGTCTCTTTTTGGTTCTGAGTAATTAATAGAGATTAAATAGTGTCCTATTTTCAGATCTCCAAAATAATCTGGCTACTCCTCATCTTCATTGAAGGTTCTCTCAGATCCAAAGCTCCTCTCTGATGAAGGCCACAAACCAGAAACTGGTCTGGGGGTATGGGATGAGTAGGCATTAGATAGAGATTTTATGCACAAGCCTTCTGGCATCCATTGATTACTCTGGTTAACACAGGGTGGCACTACTGTTTGGAGTTTTGCATTGTTTATAGTTTTATGTATGTCAATAATCTTATCTTTATGTTAACTGCAAGAACTTTTCACCTCTTGTATGAATCACATAAAAATATCTTCAATAGAGATAATTGGGAACTAGAGTAGGCATGGAACATTGTGCTTGTGCTATATCCATATTTCCTGCTAGTTTATGGGTACTATTGAGATTCTTCATGGAAGATAGTCGATGGGCATAAATGAAAAAGGGAGATGTAGAGATAATGTTACCACCCAGTGCCCATTGTTAAAAAAGATGGCAATAGATGATACTGAATTAGAGCGAATAGAGTGAATTCCTCCTCCAGTTAAAAGTGGGAAAGTTATGCACTTCTTAGTTTGGAATCCCCCACTGAGAGAATCCTTAAGTTTTTTTAAGACTAAGGAACTAACTATTCTATGATTCCACAATGATTTAAAATTAAAATAATTTTACTGATCATCAAGTGATGATTTGTGATTAGTTTTTTTTTTTTAGAGGAATTCTACATTTTTTTAAACCAATCAACATTGAATAAACTATTAAGTGCAGTTCAAATCACATGACTCGTCATGTGGCATGTGTCAGCTGCATGCTAATGCAGGATCACATTTGTAAATTCTTTGTTTTCAGTTTTGCTGTGAAGCTGTGACTAGGATTTAAACCTGATCTAAACATATGAACATTTTATACATATGAAGATATTTACAGTTACTGGACACATGCACCAAAAAAATTGAAAAAAATCTGATGCTTCAATAATAAATTTTTTAATTGTTTTTGATAATTATAGATAAAAAATAATTTCAGTTTCTTAGTAGTAATATAATATTAAGTTTTAAAAAAATTAGCTATTCACTTTTTTATTTATATGGTGTCATATTTTTTTGAATAAAACCATTCTCCTTTGCTTTGTTCTTATATTTCTAATATTGCTAAGCAGAAATGTAGTTTTATACTAAATAGTTAATCTGACCATTAATATACCCTTATAAGTAAGTATAGCCATTGCAATTTCAAGATGAAAAAAAGAAAAACAAAGCGAAAAAGATGAAGCAAAAAAATACATTAAAGGATGGAAATGTTAAGTGCTTAAGCACAGAATCTCATTGCCAGAATTAGTGAAGAGAGAGGATCAGGAGTGTGAGAGGTCCACAATGGCTAAGCTGTATATTAACTTAAAGAATAAGATGGAAAAATAAAAACATGTTGAGGGTACGAGAGAAAAATCACCAAGAGGGAGACAGGGAATGTCAGAAATGGTATTTAAGTTCCAACTACTCAATATCTTATTTTACAAAGAGTCAGATATTGTTTGGATCTCAAACAGTACTTAGTTTTTAAACCACTAAACATCACATGACCACCATTTTTTATGCTTGCACATAACTGTTATTAAAAAGATCTAGGTGCAGTGCTTTCAAATTTAAGAGTCCTCACTGACTAAGGCCACAAGCCAAAAACCAGTCTGGGGATATTGGATGAATAGGCACTAGATGGGGATTTTATGCATAAGCCTTCTGGCATCAATTGATTACTCCGGCTGGCACTTAGTGGCACTACTGTATGGAGAATTTTGCCTGTTTTAATACTTAGTCATTAATTACTCACTATCGTATCTTACAATATATCAGAGGGTTCTGTTAGTGTCAGAAACACTATCTAGACTTTAACGACCCAGTGTCTTATCCTAGAAGATACTACAAGACATTGTTTACGTCTGAAACTACCCAGGCTCGAATAACCCAATAATTTTATTCTACAATGTGCCAGAAGACATAGTTTGTTTTAGAAACAGAACTTAGGCTTTGATGATTCAATATCTTACACTGAAAGTTGTCACATGACACTAAGTCGGAATGTTTATTCTTTGATGAGTCGATATTTTATTCTACAAGTTGTTAGAAGACACTGTTTGTTGCAGAAACAGTATTTACATTTCATTGACCCAATAACATATGCTACAATTTAACAGAAGATTCTTTTTATACCAGAAATAGCATTTAAACTTTGCTCATGCAATACCTTTGCTTACGAGATGTCAAATGACAGTCTGCCAGAAACAAGTATCTAGACTTTAGTGACCCAATATTTTATTCTGCAAGGTGAGACATTAAAAGATCCTGTTCATTTCAGAAACAGCACCTAAGCTTAATCACCGTATATATTATCATACCAGTTGTCAGAAGGCACTTGTTGTTTCAGAAGTATACCTCAGCTTTGATGACTCACAAGGTATTAGAAGATATCTTGGTTGATTTTTATTTACTAACTGCTAACTTTAGATAGTGTCAGCAGTTTAAATTTAGCATCCACTGTTTTGTAAATAGAGTAATTTTTTTATACATGTTAAAAAGCAATATTCAGTATGTTTACACAGTTTTCATTTGAATTTTTTTTTAAGTAGATTAAGTTCAAATTGCCCCTACATAGTGTTTGAAAGTTGACAAACATTGGACCAGGTGCACAGTAAATAAGTGTAAGATTAATTGCTAAGGAGATCATGTGATATTTGACTTGATAGTTTAAGTATTAACAATTCTATTAAGTTAGACTGAGCTGAATTTTTTTTTGTGTGTATGTTACTCAATCCAGAAACTATCCTGGAGTTTACACTCTTTCACTGCTCTGAATGGTATAGGGAATAATCCATATTTATCCTTATCCATGTTGATACATTTTGTAAAGGAAATCATAGACATATTATCTACAGAGACGAAGACCCTTGTGTTATAATAAGACAAGAGCAGCTATAATGCCACCTGGAGTAAGCTTGAGTAATCATATATTATGTAAGATAAAGAATTAATTAAGAATAGATAATTAATTGAATGGTTTATAGCTCAGGAGTTTATAAATGGTTCAAGGATTGGAAATAGAAGACTTGGGAAGAAATCTATGAACTTTGAGTTCCAAAGCCTGCCACTTTACCATTGGACCAATCAGGCAGGTCAAAACATGTGTGACTTGATATTATTATATTGCATTATAATTATATGTGTTGGTTTTATGATCAGCATTGATAGTCATTATTAATATTGACTGTGTAGAGAAAAACACACGTGTTTACGACTACACATTTTTAAAATGTATTTTTATTTTTATAATTAAAAGCATTGATAAGAAATGCTGATTAATCAAGTCAAAGAAACTCTACAAAGAACAAAGGAAATCAATAATTCAAACATGGGAAATCTTTTACTACAAAAGTGATTGCTTTTTGTTTTGTTTTCTATCTTACTGGGAATTGAATAAAAAATCAAGAAGTAGAAATATTTTCTAAAAAGCAAAAGAAATAAATAAAAACTTGAAATATTTAAAAAATAATTTTGATGATGTTTTTTATTTTTTGAAAATTTAATTATCTTTTCATACTTCTTCCAACTCAGACTTGCATTTATCAGCTTTGATGAATCTAAAAAGTTACAATATTCATGAGAATATGTGATATATAACAGCTGTAATACATTTGTCATTTACACATCTGAAGAAGAATGTGAGGTAGTCGAAACTCTAAGAAAAAACAATGGGCTATTAATTTAAAAGTGTAAAAAAAAGTTATTTTAATGTTGCTCATGAGTTTTTGCATTAAAGGGGATTTTGTGGTGTAGAGCTTATTAAAGTGGATCAGCAGATTTTGGTCATTACTCAGGTAATTAGAAAATGAGTGCTCTTACAATAGGATGTGTAATTTTGTTATTTAAATATTCCAAATACATTCAACTGTTAGTAATAGCATATAAAACAGGTTAGTATATGTATAACATTTTGAGAGGTATTATTCTCCCTTCTTCATGTGTTGCTGGCCTGACCAGTGGCAATACTAACATGGGATTCAAACCTGGACCCTTAGATTCTTGAATATTGAATTTTAAGGTAATGCTCCAACCAATTGAGCCATCCTATCAAAGGCAACAGTCAGTAGAAATTTTATATACTTATCTATGAGGTTCCTCCTGATTTATCCACTTTTTTCCAAGAGCAAAGTTGATTAGTGCTTTCCATACATTATGTACAATCACACTATTTTGGCTTATGGAACTGTTTGCTGTTGTCATGTTTCTTATCTCTGATTTAAGCCATCCTGTCAAAGGCAACAATCAGTAGAAATTTTATATACTTATTTAACGAGGTTCCTGATTTCTGCACTTTTTCCTAAGAGCAAAGTTGATTAGTGCTTTCCATACATTATGTATAATCACACTAGGTTGGCTTATGGGATTGTTTGCCATTGTTATGTTTCTTATATTTTCTGATTGAAAAGCAGTAAGAAATATCAATGTTTTGGAAGACCACATAATTTATTCTTTGCATCTCAAATTTAGAACTACATCAGAAAGCAGTTAAGTCCCTTACATCAGTCATGTGAATTACAAGGAACTGCCACTAATAATAAAATGTTGATCAAAGGTAACCTCTTTGTCTACTTATAACATGTTTTTGATAGAGAACTTATTAAAATTAAAAGATGATTCAGAGTCAGATTATGAGAACATATATGGGTGTGTGTAGAATAAAAAAAGAGAAAATAGAAAATAAAAGTTAATTTTGGGATTAGTGTCTGGAAATACGATAAGACTCTCACCCCTCTCTTATACATTTAAATGCAATTTTTTTTATAAGTTTTGATGTTTGCAGTCTTCATCAGACCTTTTATAACTTTCTTAATTCTGTTAAAAATAGCTTTTATAAGTTTCTTAATTCTGTTTTTAAAAGAGTTGAGAAAGTTATAAAAATTCTCTGATGAAGACTGCAGGACAGTCGAAACTGTTAGAAAAATAAAGGAGGAATTATATTTAAAAATTGCATTTAAGTGTATAAGAGAAGTATTATAATAAAGTAATATATATATAAGAAGGAAAATGCAAAAAAGAATAAAGGAGAAGCTATAAAAATAAGACTCTCACCATTAGTAAAATCTGTATCACATTATGTGTAGCAGGTAACTCACTCATCTGATGTGTTCAGATTAAACTTGCTTACTGATAAATATTGCATGGGTAACTAGATTTTTTTGAGCTTTGTCTTACATTACATTTAAACTCTAATTTATTGGCATAAATCAGCAAACTGATTTTTTTTATATGAAAGAAAAGAGTAATAATTTAAGAATTTGGTTGAGTAAAATAAAAATTAGGAAGGTATTCCACGTATATATATATAGTTAGTTTTAATAAAGGGTTTTTTTAAAAAAAAAATTCACTTCGAAAATTATTGGAACATCTGAATCAGAAATCACTCCTGTGACCAGTTTATTTTTGACAAATGTAGGCAGCTGATGCATATAAATTAATATTTGAAATTTTTTTCGTAACCTTTTTTTTTTTTTTTTCCAATTCGAGTTCGTTTTATTGATATAACCAAACGTTTTTTTTTATTTATAAAATGTTTAAAAATCTTATTTCATAAAAGTTTAATGTTATTGTTTATTCTATAAACATTTACTTAATAAAATAATGAATATTGTTACTGTTTTCGTCATGTATGCAGGGAATTCATCGTATAATGGAAAATGCTCATGATTTATTAATTTTATTCATATATATATAAGATCTTCATGGTCGCTGGCATATGCATCTTATCAAATCCACGACCTCAGAATTAATATAGTGGTAATTTTGAATTATTATTCAGATAGATAAAAATTTCCAAAGATTAGAATTTTTTACAAATGGCTCTCCCATATATAATACAAATCTATCTTATTATTGGTTGGCGAATGGGTATCATGCGTTTTTAGCTAAAAGATAAAGCACTGTTATTTTTCATCTTTTAATCTTTTTTTAATCTTGTGTCACGATATATTTTTAGATATAATTAACACTGCCTTTCAGTTTTCAGTTATAGAATTCGTAATTGTCTATGACCCATGAAATACTAACTACTTATAGATGCAGGCAAAATGTTTAACTTTGTGAATTGTTGGGCAGTTATGCGGTCAATGTTTGCCAACTTTATTGGAAATGGAACACAAATGGTCATTAAATTTGTAATAATATAGATAAGCATAAGAGAAGTTTTAGTCTAATTTTGTTCTCATTTATATTCATATACAAGCATATCCATATAAATATATGAACTAATTTAAGGAAATATAAAAATTTAAAAATATGAATACACACACAATTACTTCTGTATAAAGCTGCTTTAATATTTCAACCGGCAGACTGGCTTTCATCAGAAAGCTGTGCTTTCTGATTAAAATAAGTTGGTTATATTAAAGCAGCTTTATAGAGAAGTAATTGTGTGTTTTTTTATTAGTATATATATGTATATTACAAATAAAATGTCTGTTAATTAAAAACTATTGTAATAACAATAAAAATGATAAATATAATAGTAATTAACTATTACATGCAGTCTTTCAATCTACAGAAGTACTTTCAGTTATATCCTTAACCATCCTCAACTGCCATGAAATTAAAAAAAAATTTGAATTTAATGGCAGTTGAGGATGGTTAAGGAATTAACTGAAAGTACTTCTGTGGATATATTTATTATTTTTATTATTATATATGTATGTATGTTTATCAATTATTCTTAAAAAATGAGGAGTTGGACAAAGTCTAAGAATTGGAAAATATTGATGCTTTTAAACTGTAGTCTAATGAATACTTTTGAGAATATCATTCATAGTAATAGGAATGAAAAAATGAATAGTAGATAATAGTGTATTTGAGCATGAATTTGCTCCAACATTGCTCTCAATTTTCATGACATTGATCTTTGGAATTGTTTATAGCCAGTTTAATGAAATAGGGGTCCAGATGTGATACAGGATTGGTGGTGGAATTTTTAATTTAACTTGACTAAAACTAAATAACCAAATATTAATAGCTGACTCTACTTTCCTAGTAACCTATAGTTGAGTCTCCCTTCCAATAAAATTCTGGACAAAGATTAGTAGAATTTGAAGGGCCCAGGTTGAATCTGGCTGTAGGTTGCACAAGTATGGATTTATAGACTTTCCAAACTGTGAGTGTGGAACCACAATCAATAGCACATATTTATAAGGTGTGTCAATTTACCCAAACCCTGTCAGTCTCTTTGCCATACATAAGTTGGAGAAAGTAGCTTTTGATTGGTTAAGAACTGTTGGTGTTGAGTTTTGATGTGCTGATACTATACACTAAATAAATAAGTAAAAATGAAAATAAGACCATCTCAGAGTCTGGATTTACAATATGCCAATGTGCTATTTCTGTCATTCAAAAGAGTAGTTCCTGAATATACTAAATCCTTTTTTGAATGCAGTGTATAAAGACTTTGGTGTAATAATTAATGTTCAAAAACACTCAAGTCCTTTATGGGTCAGTGATGAAAGAAAATTTTTCAGCAGGTTTTCAGTTAGATGATTATTAATTGGATAGTAAAACCAATTTAAATATCATAGTAAGTTCTTTAAGTTGAAAGTGGATTTGGATGTTGGGCTGCAACACAAAGGCATTTCATCACAGTGAAATGCCTATTGTGATTAAATTAACTGCCAATAGAGATGTTATTGTACTTAATTTATTGTATGGTAATGAGACATGGGCATCATATTGGCATAATATAAAGATATTAGAAAGGTTCATTTAAAAATCTTAAAACTAATCAATATGTCTTTCAATTTGGTAGATGTGCAAATACAAACAATACAAGATAGCCTAAGCAGGTGTTTTAACGTGATGATCATAGTTTTTGTGGAAAAGATAAACCCTATTTACATTATAAAAATAATTTCAAAGAAATGCAATGTCAATTGTTTTTTTTGTTTTTTTGGAAGATTTTGCAGAGGATATAATACATTGGAGAGCTATTTCTGGAAGAAAAGTTTTCTGAAGAAAAAATTAAAAGACAGTATCACAAAATATCAAGTAGAAAAATGATCCAGAATGTCTGATATGTGGACTTATTTGTGGTTCACAAGTTGGTTATATAATTATCACAAAACTCATTTCATGAGCAATTTTTTTTGTCTTGGATTTTTTTTTTGTCCCCTTTGTGATAGAATGGCTGTACTCCTTTAGAAGTGCCTACTATTATTTTAGTTCTACTTAAAAGTTATTTGGGAGGTCATGTGATATTCAAACTCCAAAATGAAATGGAGTCATGATCTATGAGCTTTTAGCTCTCAAGTTTATAACATTGCTGCTGTGCTATAATTTGTAGGCAAGTAATCAACTGGTCAGTTGCTAAGAAAGTCATGTGATATTTGATTATCAGAAGTGGCAAGCCCTTTAGCTTTTGAGTGCACCATTCTATTATTGTGCTAAGTCACCATGGCAACATTCATTGGAATTATAAATTAACAGGTTGATATTGTTGAGTTCTAATCATATTTTGAAGATTCAGCCATTGTGAAGCCTATAAATTAAAGTAGCCTATAGTTTATTCTGAAATAATGTCATTCAGTCATTCATTGATTACATGGAATTAATGTTCAATTTTATTTAAAGTGCAAAACATCAATCAGTGGTCCATAGCAGAATGCACAACAACAATAATAATAGTTATTATTATCATCATCTTCATCATCATCATCATTATTATTATTATTATTATTACATTCATATCGGCTTTTTCAAACCAAATTGTGCAAACGCTTTTTGCGAGTGTTAAATAATAAATGAATACCCTCTGAACCATACAAGATATAGAATTTATGCAGCAATAAATTCTATATCTTGTATGGGTCAGAGGGTATTCATTTATTATTTAACACTCGCAAAAAGCGTTTGCACAATTTGGTTTGAAAAAGCCGATATGAATGTGATTACAATTGTATACAGACGCTATAAAAAATAAATGCTGATTTATATTATTATTATTATTATTATTATTATTATTATTATTATTATTATTATTATTATTATTATTATTATTATTATTATTATTATTATTATTATTATTATTATTATTATTATTATTATTATTATTGTTATTATTATTATTATTATTATTATTATTATTATTATTATTATTATTATTATTATTATTATTATTATTATTATTATTATTATTATTATTATTATTATTATTATTATTATTATTATTATTATTATTATTATTATTTAGTTTTGATAAATAGGAAGTTCTGATGGATATTATTAATCTATATACTGTTGCTTTGTCATGAGCTGAAAATGTAATGAAGATGTCTTCCTGAAGGTTTGTGATGATCGTATTTTCGTTGTATTTATATATTGGACTATTTCCATTGGCTAATATCGAGTATCGAATGTCTTTAGAAAAATTAAATTTTATTAAAATTTTCCAATTATATTTAACTGGTAGGAATAGCATAGCAGGGTTCAGTTGGTTAGAGCATTACCTTAAAATTCAATATTCAAGAATCTAGAGGTCCCAGTTCGATTCCCATCTGGTAGTGTCATTAGTCAGACCAGCTACACCTGAAGAAGAGAGAATAATACCGCTCAAAACATTGTGCATATATTAATCTGTGTGCTATTACTAACAGTTGAATGTACTTTGAAAATTTAAATAAAGTTTAATTTTTTTTAAAGACATTCAATACTGAATAATAGATGATGGAAATAGTCCATTATATAAATACAACTAAATATGTCATCTCTATTTATGACAGTCCAGCCAATGAGCATCTCATTAGCCTATGAGGTAATCTGCAAGACCATCAACTGATGTTACATCTCATAAACATATTTATTGCCTTCTGAAAGGTAGGTCTTGTACTCAAATCAATTTCTCTAAACCATTTTCTCTGTTATGCTACTCTATAAATATGCACAGGTAATATTCTTATAAAATTAGTATTTCCTCTGCCTCCTATCTATACGATCTCTTTTAATATCCTTTCATTATTTTTGGTTCTAAATACTCAACTCACCTACTTTTTTTTATCACAATTTTTTTCCTCAAATTAACCATTTTCCCACTTTGTATTATTTTGACATTGCTTATTCCCTCATCTTCTATATCTCTCCCCCATTTTCCAAATCCATGAGTTTAAAATATTCCAATATATTTTTCTCTCATGTCATAATTGTTTAAATATTTTCTCAGTCACAAGATAATTGATTAAAAACAAAATTGAATTCAGTAGCTATTGCTTATGGAATCATTTTCTGAATAGGGAAAATAAAATGAATGCTTAAGTTTGGCCGCCTGAATGCAACTTTATATTGTATGATTTAATGCATAGTAGAATCTTATACCAGGCTAAAGGTTTCAGAATTGATTTTCAACTGAGTAATGTAAATAAATAAAAACTCTGTTCAGACTACACTGACTTATTAAATGCCCATTCTTCCACTAGATGTTTATATATCACATGACTTCCTGAGCAATTACCATGTGTCTACACGTTTAATTGCTCTGAAAAATACGCATATAACCTCATAAGTCAAGTGTTAGAATTCATTATTTACATTCACTCTCAAGGTGTGTTCCAGAGATGAAGTATCAATACTTATTGTACCGTTCTCATGTTTAAAATAATTATTAGTAACTTTAGCTTATTAAAGACGGAAGAATTTGGTATCACAGCTAATACTTGTGGTTAAGTTATATCTTTTCTGAGGTGTTAGGCAAAACAATTTGGCGTCTGGTTTATTAGAGTGATTGCATATATTTTATTGCATGTATACTTCCATTTGTGACAAAAGTGTACTAATTTATTTGCCCATATTATATAAGGGGGGATGTTCTTATACCTGGCTCAATCGTTAAACCATTATATTATATAATTTAACTGTTGTTTTTAGCTGTGAATTTGGTATTTGAACTATATTTGATGTCTTAATCAACTGTGTATGTGAAATAAATAAGCAAAACATTTAACAGTCCTTTTTCTTAAATCTGTCTTCAGAGGATTATATCTCGTCCTCCTATCTTTATTAAGTCTCCTTAGCCATTACAATTCTATTTTTTCCTCTTTTTTATTACTAATTCAATATCAGTTAATCAACTTTTCAAATATTAAAAAGGACTAACCTGGTCTGTAATTTCCTGTTAACAATTACTTTAAATCTTTTATTTTTTCCACTTATTTCCATTGCTTTAGCTGAATTTTCATTTATTTTCTATACAGCGAGGTTATTGTTTTAATTACAAAAGACGATTTTTTTTTCTATTTAACCTCTAGTAAAAAATTAACTATTGATATATAAAAAAAAAATGTTTTTCAGGTAGAAAATGTTGGCTTATGAAGGTTTGCTTTTTTTTGTTTATTAATTATCCATAATTTCAGTGTAAAATAATTACATTATGTAGGGGAAAAATTAAAATTTGAACAAAAGAGAAACTGATTTACCATTAGGTTTTCATTATTAACGCTTTCCAGGTGTGTGCAGGTGTTTCTAGCTGGTAAAAACGTCTAACAATTACTGTTGATTTTCATTAAAATAACGTTGCTCTTAAAATGAGTTGTACTTTTTTTTTTTTTTAATAATCGCAAATTTCAGTATTGTATTTTAATGTTTATTGTATTATACAGTAAAATATATTTACATATATTAATGAAATATTATATATCTATATGGGATCTTGTATTAAAGAAATTTTATGTATCTATATGGAATATTGTAATTTAGAAATAGGCTCCCTCTTGCCTACCTCTTGGGGTTCGAACCCAGGCTTTAACGAGGCTTAGGATTTTTTTCACACTTAACTGACCCGTAATTAACCCAATTTTGAAAATGATGAAATTAGAAGCAGCTCACTACTTCAAATACTTTGGTCAGATTATTAATACAGATGGAAACAATGGATGAATTTAATCATAGAATGCAACTTGGATGGAGTGCTTCTGGTAGAAATAACTTTAAAAAAATTGCCTATGTGTTTGAAAAGGAATGTTTTTAATAAACATGTTTTACCAGTTCTTACTTATGGATTTGAGATTTGAACACATAACAGAAGAGCAATGCAAGGACGTCAGACCCTCCAATGAAGCATGGAGAGATATATGTTAGTATCAAGGAGGGATTGAAAAACCAAAATACACGAATGAGATAATAAACAGGTCTTAATGATCTCATTGAAATATTTAAGAGATTGAAGTCATGATGGGATGAACATACTATTAGAACAGATGATAGGGGATGGAAAATTGAAATCTTAATGTGGATGGATTCTAGGAAATTATAAAAGGCCTGGAAAGAGACCACATGTGAAATGGATGAGTGAAGTAAGGAAATGTGCTGGGATGATGTGGAGAAGACAAATTAGAAATCAGAAAAACTGGATTAAACTTGGAGACCCTTTAATTTTGTAGATAATCAGTAATGTTTGAAGATGATGATGAATCAATCCAGCTAAGCATTTTACATTGATCAGTAAATGGGTATCTAATTATGTTTAGTAGAAGGTGAAAATAATTATGGAAAAATGATAAAGTCTTGCTTACTTGACAATTGGCATGCCGGGTGAGTATTGCTTTTATATTCATTGTTCTTTTGTGGGGCTGGAGGTGGGTGTTGGAGAGATTTTTATTCTGGAATGAACTAAATTATGAAAAAGGTTGCTTTGTCTTACTTTATTATATAAGGATACAATTTTCAGAGTTTATATTATGTGTTGTTTGTTATTACTATTATAGCTTTTGATGTTTTAGTGAGTGTTTATTTATTCATGTGTCATTTGCCATATAGCTACCTATGTGTGATTATATTAATTATCAAAGTCTGACTTATTGCAATTTTTTCTAGGATTTGGGATTCTGACATCCCATAGTCTTTACTTAATTTATTTCATTATGAATAAGAAAATTGATTCATTTTTTAAAGTTGTTTTTATTTCAAATTCAGATGCTGTAACTGATTAAGGACAAATCTTAATATTTTTGCTTTAAAAGTATGAATTTTTTTCTAACTTCTGGATATGTCAGCTGACTGCAAGCTCCTAAATTATTTAGCTAATTTTTTGGTAGTGTTAAATATATATATATATATATATCCACTAGTGTTAAATATATATATATATATATATCCACTAGGTGGAGCTTACTACTAGCTCCTAACAAGCTTTAAATTATAAGTACCGAAAGAGAGAAAGAATTCAAAATCTCTACCAGAAAATCTTCATCCCCAGACCAATTGGTTTCGAGCTTATGACTCACCTCAGTGAGGAGTTAGGATTTCAGACACTAGATCTAAAACACCAACTCAAGCATCAGCACTTATTTAATACATTACTATCAATTTGAAAACTTGAATTTTTCAGACAATCCAGACTTACAAACCAGATAACTATATGGGTCTGAAATTAGTTGTTTCACCATATATTAATACCCAAAGCAATATAACATTGCAAAAGCCAGCAAGGGTACACTTATAATAATTAATAAAACAAGACACAGATTGTGTAACTTGCTTTTAAGCTTGTACTAAATGTTCACAAGGTGGAGCCTACCACTAGCTCCTAACAAGCTTTAAATTATAAGTGCCGAAAGAGAAAGAATTCAAAATCTCTACCAGAAAATCCTTATCCACAGACCAATTGGTTTCAAGCTTATGGCCTAAATGCAAGTTACACAATTTGTGTCTTGTTTTATTAATTATTATAAGTGTACCCTTGATGGCTTTTGTGATGTTATATGGATTTGGCTATTAATGTATGGTGAAATTGAACTGATTTCAGACCCATATAGCTATCTGGTTTGTAAGGCTGGATTTGAAGACATTTATGCATCTGAAAAATTCAAGTTTTCAAAATGATAGTAATGTATTAAATAAGTGCTGACACTTGAGTTGGAGTTTTAGATCTAGTGTCTGAAATCCTAACTCCTTACTAAGGTGAGCTATGAGCTCAAAACCAATTGGTCTGGGGATGAGGATTATCTGGTAGAGATTTTGAATTCTTTCTCTTTTCAGCATTTATAATTTAAAGCTTGTTAGGCGCTAGTGGTAAGGTCCACATGGGGAACATTTAGTACAAGCTTAAAAGCAAGTTGCACAATTTATGTCTTGTTTTTTATTAATTATATATATATATAATTATAATTGAGATAATATTTTTAACGGTTTACAAACAATTACAAACAATCCTTAAATCCGCAGAAGTACTTTGGTTACTTTCTAACCTGCCTCAACTGCCATTAAATTCAAAAACCAAAAGCGGAAGCAAACATCCTAATTGTTTGTAAACCGTTAAAAATATTATCTCAATTATAAATACAATATTGTTTTTAATTAACGGATATTTTACTTACTTTACATATATATATATATATATAAACTGTTCGAATGGTTGCTTTTGTTATGATGGTAATACTTCTATGGTCCTATGATTAGTACAAGCTGTGTAGCTTGATAATAAAACAAAAAAGGAAAAGATGGATGCTAGAAGAAAGATGCATTAGATCCAAAAGATCCAGATGCAGTGATCCCAATCCAAAAGTTAATCACTGATGAAAGCTATTAACCAGAAGGAAATCTGTGTACATTGGATAGGACAGCACTGAATAAGGATTTAATAAGTACTACTATATGTATAGCATGTATTGATTACTAAAGCTTACACTAGATGGCATCTTTGAGGTGAGCTAAAAGGAATTTGCAGCTCTGAAGAAGTTTGTTGGTCAGGCAAAACTATGCGATATATATGGGAAATTTGGATATAATAAAATATTTTATTTGCCTTGTTAAGTGTGTAAAAGAGTTTATTAGTATTGTTTGTATGTATTAACCCTAATGTTTATCAGTATTTTTTTAAAAATATTTATTCACATAATTATACAAATCTAAAACCTATGGTTGACAAAATATTTAACCAAACCAGTGGTTTTGGTCTTTGCTTCACTTGTTAAATGGTTCTTGTTTTTAGAATGAACTACTTCAATCAATTATCAGTTAAATTTCACTTTTGCTTACATGCGTCACATAGCTTTCAATAATACCCCAGAGCTATCTATTGTCTGCTTAAGTAATAAATGGACACCAGATAATAGATCTACACCTTCAGACTACTTTGTAGCTAGCGGCCACCGATAAGAAGTCATTCAAAATTCCTTGCCGATGAAGTTCGTTAGCTAGATATTATTATAGCGATGTGAAGTTTAGCACTACCCCTCCTGGTCATTATGTATTACTCAAGTTGCAAGAAATGAGCATGGAATAGATCAATGGAGGGATTAGTACTCCCAAAAGGGTGTGCTTTATCTGCAATAAATTTTACTAATGTGTTTTCTACATTGAAAATTGAACATAGCACTGTTTCATGTTCTCTTTTTTTATATACTTTTATTTATTCTCATTTTTTTGTATATATGTTTGGGTCAAATTTTGTAACCCGATATTCATTCATGAGTCAACTTCTAATTCTCCATATGTCATAGCATCAGCTGGGAGGTGAACCCGCAACAACCGTCTGCAACCAACTGCTTGCTTGCAAGGTGACTGCGCTGACCTCTCGGCTAACAATGCTTGACAACTGAAACTTTACACATATATGTGATTGCATTGGAAATTAATTTTTTTTTAGAGTTTGCAAAGAATATTTGTAAAAAAATATTTAATAGTATATGTATCAGCGATGCTAGTGGTGCCTAGTGGCACTTATAACTTAAAACTGGATGATTTGCTGAAAACTGATTTTGATAATTTAGTGTTACACATATAAAACTAAGAAATAGAAAATATAAAAAAAAAACAGATTTAAAAAAATAAAGAAATGCTGTTATTTATATAAATGTATTAAGAAGTAAAAAATAGTTTTTTTCAGTTTTCAGAAATAAAAATATGGTGCAGTACAATTAATTCCCAATTTAGATTCCTAAAAAATCATTTAGATAAACTTGTAACTATTGCCCACTTTTGTCATATCAATGCCGAAGAAAATCTGATTGGTACAAGAAAGTGGACATTATTTGCAAGTTTATTTCAATGATTCTTTGTGAAGAGTTGTGAATTAGTGCAGTTAACATTTTCAAGCTTGGTTGTTCCACCCCATGCGATTATTGGGCAAAGCAAAAGAAAATTTATTTCTTATCATATTTATGGGAATGAAAGAGTTTATTTTTTTATACTCTCTCTGCCACCACACGGGCAAAAAAGCAACTTTTAATCATTTTTCTTTATTTTTAATTTCCTTTTATCTTTTATTGTGCAACCAGTTTAATTTGTTAAAAGCCTAAAAGTTAAGCAGGAGTCTAAATAATTCACTGTGCAGGGAGAAGGCCTCTCCATTAGCTCCTCATAAAGAAACCAGGAAGAATATTTACCAGTTTGCTAATTTCTGGGTAGTGATGGTCTGACCACTTTTGTTTGCAGTTTACACTCTATATATCATTGGGTGACCAATTGGACAATTATGTAAAAGAATTATGAGTAATTCATATGTTTGGTGGAAATTTCTTATGAGTTTACTTAATTAGACAAGGTTTGAACCTAGGTCATAAGTGTAGCAGGCAGATATATTGCTCTTGTATCATGGAGTCTGTAAGTATCATGGAGTTGTAAATAATTTCCCAGAAGCCTGTATCTTGTATAGGACAGCTATTGCTTATGTAAAGTCAAAACATTGTGAGCTTTTAACCAATAGCATAAAAATCTTAAGTTATTTTTTCTATAATTTGATTGCTTTAGAATAAGTTTCTAGTGACTGAATGTAATCATTATTTATAAAGTATGGTGTAGCACTGTAAACATAAATGTGTTATATCGAATCCCTGAAGAAGTTCATAACCAGTAAATGTTTTGGTGAACTTGGTGGAAAACTCTTCAGGAATCATAATTAGTCCAGGATGGTGACTTCAATCCCATTCATTATAAATTTTCTTTACCTTGCAAAGTGATATTTTGCAAATATTTTAAACTTCTCCAGAGAGTTGTATATGATGAATTAAATATTTCTATGAAGTGCTATAATAATAATAATAATAATAATAATAATAATAATAATAATAATAATAATAATGATGATGATGATGATGATGATGATGATGATGATGATGATGATGATGATGATGATGATGATGATGATGATGATGATGATGATGATGATGATGATGATGGTGGTGGTGGTGGTGGTGGTGGTGGTGGTGGTGATGATGATGATGATGATGATGATATCCATTTATAGAAATAACTTTTAACCTTTGATGTTACCAAGAAATTATCAATTGCCACTAATTGGAATTACCCTTAGTTATGCCATAACTTTTTTATTTAATATTTCAAAGATGGATGACTTTTGACATCCATCCACCATTTTTTGTCTATGTGTTCACATGCACCATACAATATTTGTACTACTATTTAAGTAAAATAAAGTAGCCAATAGATAAATGATATTTAGCTCTTTTTTTCATAAAAAAAAAAGGGTTTAAATTCTTTCTTTAATAAAATGGCTAAATCTGTTTTATTTTCATCATGCTTTTAACACTTGGAGTTAAAAAGAACATTTTTTCATTTCCATAGACCATTTTTTTGTTACCTTGGTGTTAGGGATCAGTTAATTGTAGATATAAGTTGGAATACTCATCTCCATTGAAAGTTGAAGTTATTTTTAAGCTGCACTGGATATCCAGTGAGTGCAATTATAAGAACTGTAGAGTTTACTCTTGGTGGTGGGAGAAGAGAGTTCTCGAGACAAGTTATAAATCCAGGTAATATAATTATGGATTCTTCCCATTTTTGCACTCAAAGAACCTTTTCTGGATGTTCAATCAATAATCACAGAGACTTCATTTCATTTTTTTATATCAATTTCATCGATAAAAGTAATTTTTTTTATAAGAAATGAACCTGCAAGACATACAAAGAAAAAACAAATACCGATTGAAAATTGAGACTCATCTTGTTAGTCAACTTAAGAATAGACAAAAGTAAAAAGATCTAAGAGAAGAATGTGGGACAAAAATGTCATTTTTAGTTTGATTCATTAAATTTGATCATTAGGTGTCCAGTAAACTGAATTTAGTTTTACAGTACGGTATGTTGACTACATGCAATGTAGATTGGCCATGCTGTGATAAATAATAGATTAAGATAGTTTTCCATTTGCACTATTGAGAAGGTTGCAATTTAGATCCCTTGACCTTAAATGACAATCGATAATCTTAAGTATTCTCCCCTTGTTCATTTCCTAGATACTATTTTTATCAACATTATCATTGTGCCAAATTATTTCTCTCAGGCATAATATCTTTCCTTCATTTCTAAAGTGTAAATTTTAACTGATATTGATTATAGTATTAAACCAGTCTAGAGTTTTGTCTATATATTTCAAAAAAGTGAAAATTAAATCTGTTTTTTCTTTTTTTTTTTAGTTAATTAAAATTTCAAACTTTTGAGTGACAGATAATTTAGTAATCAATACAAAGTGAAATTACATTTCTGTCATAAATGTAAATAAAATGATTTTCTACACATATTTGTGTATGCAAACAAAGAATGAACGCTTTTCTCTAGTATTGATAAATTATATATATATCACACTTTGGCAATCCCAATATTAATAACAATCAACAATCGCAATCTAGTGTCAAGGCAACTTATTTTATATATATATATAATAATAATAATAATAAAGTCAGATGTCACATGACTTATATATAGCTTGCATTTACCAATATGTAAAATTAAGAGCATGCTAATGAACTCTAAACAAGCTTTTTTTTATTATTATTATGATAAATGCTATTACATAAGAAGGCATTCAAATCATCTTTATCTTAGATTGTCCCCATCCCCAGACCAGTTTCGACCTATGGGTCTCTTCAGTGAGGAGTTGGGACCCTAGATTCAAAAAACCAACTCAAGCTAAGCATTTATCTAAAAGTTAATTGTCAAGAAGAAGATCTGAAACTTTTAGACATCTGCATGTCTTTAAAGTCAGCTCTCCAATTGAAAAAATCATATGGGTCTGAACTTAATTCAGATACTCCATATATGCTTTTTTTTATTATTATTATGATAAATGCTATTACATAAGAAGGCATTCAAATCATCTTTATCTTAGATTGTCCCCATCCCCAGACCAGTTTCGACCTATGGGTCTCTTCAGTGAGGAGTTGGGACCCTAGATTCAAAAAACCAACTCAAGCTAAGCATTTATCTAAAAGTTAATTGTCAAGAAGAAGATCTGAAACTTTTAGACATCTACATGTCTTTAAAGTCAGCTCTCCAATTGAAAAAATCATATGGGCCTGAACTTAATTCAGATACTCCATATATTAATAGGCTTAGCCATTTAATTTAGCCAAAGCCCCAACAGCAAAACAATATTAGTAATGATAAAAAGTTCAGGCCCATACGATTTTTTCAGTTGGAGAGCTGACTTTAAAGACATGCAGATGTCTAAAACTTTCAAATCTTCTTTTTGACAATTAACTTTTAGATAAATGCTTAGCTTGAGTTGGTTTTTTGAATCTAGTGTCCCATCTCCTCACTGAAGAGACCCATAGGTCGAAATTGGTCTGGGGATGGGGACAATCTAAGATAAAGATGATTTGAATGCCTTCTCTTGTAGTAGCATTTACCATAATAAAAAAAAGCTTGTTTAGAATTCATTAGCATGCTCTTAATTTTACATATATATAATAAAAAGATTGCAAAAACACTCCAATTATTGCCACATAATCATTATTAATCACTATTAATTAATTATGTAATGCTTTTTAAAGCTTAACACTTAACCCTGATTCATATGTAATATATGTCTGGAAGTATATACTCACACAGACACACTGATATGCAATATGAAAAGATTTTGTATATATAAAGTTGAACATTAATGACTTTAGTGAGTACATAAATAATTTTATGGCTTATCAAATACCTAACATTAAGAAATTTATTTAGCAAAACATTTTTAACGCCCATGACTGAAAATGTTTTATTAAAAATAGTTACTTCATCTTATGTACAGCTGAGTGCACTTTTAGTAATACTAGAGAATAACTCATTCTTTATTTGCATACACAGTTCACCAGATTCACAGCTGTCACTCATTGGCTAGGCATGCTGCCTATTATATTAAGGGATAATTGTGTATGCAAGATTATGGAAAATTAGAATATGTCTGTATCTTGCATACATAATTATTTTTTAATATTAGCAAGGCACCATATCTAGCCAATCAGTGGGAGCTACGAACCTGGTGAACTATACCGTGGACTCAGCCATATCTTAGAAGTAACTATTTGTTAAGAGGAAAAGAATAAAATCTTTTTGGCCACAGAATATTAGCAATGTTTTGTTAAATAAAATTACAAATACATGTGAAAGGGGAAAAAGTAATAAAACATTAAGAATATAAATTGATTTACAGAATAAACAAGCTTAAATATATTTTTAGGATAATTCACAACATAGTTTCTCAAAGAATCATTTAAATGAACTTGTAAATAATAACCACCTTTATTTAAGCTTGTTAAATTAGGTCATGTGACATATGGCTTGATTTCTTTGTAACTATCTTTTAATATATCAATGCCAATCTTTTGGTTTGTTATAATAGATCTTATATTAGTGATGATTTTTGTTTTTATATTAATCAAACCAGCTTACAGTTTCAAATATTAATTTGCATAAAATTCTAATGATTTTAATGAGAACGTTAATAATGTTACCGCTTAATAAATATGTAATGCTAAGAATATTTAAATATGTAATGCTAAGAATATAAACCTTTTCACTGAACAAACAACTCTGAATACATCACCAAGAAAATTCACAAACTAGATCCCCAAAGAATCATTTAAATGAAGTGCTAAACAATATGTCTATTTTGTTGTATCCTCTCATTTCTATTGCCATAGTCAAATTTACCCACAACACTTTCAATCATTTACTAATTACAACATTAAAGTGTTTCACGATAATTTTAAAATGTTTGGTCTGATCAAAAGTCTCTTGGATGTTCATATAAAAATCCTCAACTTCATCACAATCAGTTGAAAAACTAATCTTACCACTCTGTCTGATACCTTATCAATCTTCTTAATATTATTCTTTCATATTTTAATTGTAACGAATCCCATTTTGCTTGTGCTTCCAATGTTTCTGCCATTGTAGTGAAGCACTCCCACTTTTTTAAATTGTCTCATCATTCCTTCTGACCATACAAAGTCCAGCAACACCCCATTTAATATTAGGATAGTTCTTCTAATTTGTACAAACCCCGTTTACTTAAAAATCATCTGTAGTTGTACCTACTTAAATAAAAGATCATCATAAAATGACAGCCTAGGTCCACTCTATGGGATTACTTTAGACTATTCTGGGAAAAAGAGGAGTAATTGAGTTTTATCTGTCATGGTTGTAAATATCTATTTTAAAGAAGTTCATCCAAATACTTATTCATTCTGCTATCAATAAAACTCAATTGATATTTCAATTAAGAATGGTCAGGCAGAGAAGAAGAAAGACCATGGTGCTTCTTGATCTTAAACTCAGAGGTAAAAAGCTGACAAACCCACCTCACTGACTGATGCATATTAATGAACTTCCAATCCATATTCATACACTATATGAATAATCATGTCATAATAACAGCTGCAGCAACAAGACCGTTTGACGTAGGCATTAGGAATTTCCTCTGCTCAGTTTTTTTAAGGCATCAAAGAGGAATCCAATATCATACTTTCAAGAATCATTTTGATAGTACGATTCTTCTCTTTTGTGAGTTAACTTGTGCTATATATATATACTGAAATGGTAATCCTTCGATCTCTCACCATTTCATCTTCAGCCTGAGTACCAACTCTATCTGTGCTAGGTTCAAACCTAATTAAAATAAGTAAAATAAATATGTAATATATCATGTCTATATGTGTGGCATTATATATGTATACAGATAAATGCTGTAAATACACATTACATTAATTATTACAGTGGATAAATTTTGATTTGCTATTTAAAAAAATGTTATATGATAGATTTAATATTGTAAAGTCAATTTATTAAGTTGCTTCGTTATACATTCATATGTAGGTGTATAATCCAACCTATATTGTTATACATATATAGGGTGACATGATTAAATTTTATTAAAACTATTTTAGTTTTAATAATTAAAATAAAATAGTTGTAAACAAAAATTTGCATTAAGATGCCGCACCTGTGATAAAAATAAAGAAAAATCAATTTAAGTTTTAGTAATTGCAGTACTCTAAATTGTTTACAACAAAATGATTATAAAGTAAAATCACTAAACCGGCACTATTGAACAGCCTGAGGAAATTTATAACGCCTTGAAAATTTCAAACAAAAGTTTTAAGATCAATTTGTACAATCTAATGCAATTCCTTAAGTCAATGGGTTTTCAGGTGAAAAACATTCTCCATGAGTAAGTGCTTGAATCTAAGGGGTATAAATAGGCCATATTTTTAAGCTTGAGGAGGAGGAATCCATTTTTTGGAATAGCATTTGCTAATATACTTCATGCCACTCTATTTTTCAATATGTTTGTCTAGGGAAGGTGAAGTTTTGCTGTTTCTCCATGGTTGGAATGGCAGGGTTTACTGTCATCTGATGTTTTAACCACTGGAGCACCGCAAGATGAAATTCTATAGCCGTAGCCTACTGCAAGAAGACAGAAGAAATCTGCCTAAGAAGACTCACCATGCCTGAAGTCCAAGCATCTATGTTTTCAGCTGAAATAAATAACTGGTAATAAACATTTATTTTTAGTGCTGTTTACATATGTTTAAGAGTTTCATTTGTGAGTGACGTAATTTCATTGGCGTCATTCATTCAGATATCGTAAACAGTGGTTTAAAGTGAGTTGTCTATCCTCACACTTTCACTTACAGTACTTAAGATTTGCCCATATATAAGCATTTCGGTTGGATTGAATAAGTGGATTCATTTTATTCTTTCCTAAATACTATATCTTGTGTTGTAAGCGGAAGTACTCATTTATTATTATTTAACACTCGTGAAAAAGCGCACTATAGCTTAACTGGTAATATAAATCCAAAATTGCAGATCTTTGTATTAATTGCTATTTAATTTTAAAACTCTAAATCTAAAGCTAGCTAAAAATGTAAATTAACTTATGAATATTCAAATTAATGTTATTATAAATCATGTAAATTAATTAATCTTTTTAAAGTATGTAACTTGTCTATCCACCTTCTAACTCTTTTATTTAAAACAAATCAATATCTTCCATGACTTTCGATTATCTATCACTGCAGTTATGCCTATATTTTCTTTGTGATTGTTTTAAAATGTATTTGATATTGATTGTATGCCAATGCTTTGAAACAGTGAGCCATTAATTTTATTAAATTTTTAGAGAAGATATAATCAAGATTATCTTCATATAATTATTTCATAATGTCACCATTTATATGCGCTGTTTTGAAATCCTATATTCAGAGTAATAACGAATCGCTTTGCCCACGTTATTACTATTAAATATTAATTTAATATGAATGCATAATGTGGTTTGCTCACAAATTTAAATTATGATTTTTAATTAATGTTAATAAGTAATGTATTAGCCTTATATTTATTTGTTAAGTTTTTTTTAATAAACCCCTTCAAATATACGTTTTTCTCCCCCATTGATTATTACGATGTAGATTGAAACATTAACAAGATTTAAATATAATTATTCCTTAGATAGTGTAGATATCTATATAATGCTAGTTAAGAATTGGCTCCTATTAGCTGAACCAATAAAGCTATTGTTCCAGCACATATGATTTTAAATGTTATATCTTTATTGCTTGGCGGATCAAATATTGATTAAATATCAGTAATATTTAATGTTTTGCTGTCTCTCTCAAAATGGGACTTTGGTAAGGCCATCCCATTTTCCTCTTTTGGAAATGTGCACCAGTAAGATCTGAAGTTGAATACCAGGCAAGTGTGCCAGCCACCCCGACCTCACACTCAGAATGTTCGCACCATATGCAGCAAAATGCTCAGTGCCAGGATACGTACCGGTGTTGGTCACAAGAATCCCTGAACAAAATAGTCGTTAGCCATCTAGAGGAGCCAATTCTACCTCCTCTTGAATTTATATTCAGCATTAGTCTGAACCTTTCTCTCAATTTCTAAGTTCAATCTACCTCAGCAAGCTGGTTTATACGCTAATGTTACTTATAAATATGTCTGTGGTGTGTTATAATGAATAATATACCGAGGGCTAGGGTAATTATTTATGAAAGAGCAATCATAATGTTAAAAGATAGGATTTGGCATTTCATTATAGGCATAACTTAAATGATCATTTATGTATGCACATACATGTTAATTAATGCGTAAGATGAGAGTGAGATGATAATTGTCTCATCTACTGTAATGCCTGCATGTATTTACCATGCCTTAAATTATGTTCTTTTGTTAATATTTCTTATATTAATCAACAAATAAGTATATATTTAAATTAATTTGGTTTCAGTTGATTTCTCAATTCTTAATTTCAATCCAATTTAATCCTAGCTATATATCTAATATAGATGAGTGATCTATGCATTGATAAGGAATTATGAATGTGATCTCCAATACTATGTCGTTAGTTCAGTAAATTTAATTAATTTATGTGCATTTAAAACCTTGAGTCTCCTGTTTCTCCCTGCCCTATGCCGGCCACGAAGAAATGGAAAGTGAGTGTAGCGTTAATATATAATATTTTAAATAAAAAAAGTTATTTGTCAGATTAAATTCATTTTCAATATGGGTTTTTATTTTCTATTATTATTTTTGAATTGTGATGATGATCAGGAACTGCAACCAGTACTTTGTAAAGAACTTAATTACAAACCATATGAATTTGAAACATCCTTGATTTTTAATCACCTTCACAGGCATGAGTTTTTGTTTATAGTTTATGTCAGTCATAATATGAACAATGTTGTAAAAGATATACAAAAACCCATTTAGATATAATGGATTTAAATCCAGTCTTTCTTTAATATTCATATTTAAGACCTTCTCTTTCATTTCCTTATGGTTGAAATATATATGATTATCATTGTCAACCACTATCAATCCACTGCAGGATGAAGGTCTTTCCAAGTTCAATCCATCTTCTCTGATCTCTGGTCTTTCTTGTCCAGTCAACTACTGGTGTCTATCTTATGTTTGCATTTGTTATCTTGTAAATGAATTTTTTGTTGTTGTTGTTTTTGAAGTATACAAGATTAATCTATTAATCAAAACTATATCTAAATTATAGTTGATTTTAGATGAATAAAATTAATAATTTGTGACTAGGTGTGGCAATAATAGGACAGTTCATTTATCTTGGTTATCAAGGTCTGTAACACAACCATGGCACTTGCATGAATCCCATCTTGAGAAATAAAGAAAGAGTTAAATGCTAAAATATTGAAAAACCTATTTTACTTTATACCTTACAATTTGGCTTTTTATTTTTTATAATATAATGTTTTTTTAATTAATCAAATAAATAATGGAAAAACTAGTTTTACCTCATCCTAGATATATAATTTATTGCTTTATTCATATAGGTCTATCTTTTTCTATACATAGAGTTTCCTTAATTATTTTTTATTAAAATATTTTATATTTTCTTTAATGCTAACTCTAATTTGTTCTTTATTAAATTTTTGAATTACGAAGATAATTTCCTAATCCCACATAACTGATTATCAGCTTTAAAATATGAGCAATCAGCATCGGAACTGTTAAATAGGATAATCTAATGATTAGCCACTCATGAGTTCATGTAATGGTTGAATACCAGAAATGATAAGTTGATCTCCAATCCAGGAACTATACAATCTCAAATCCATTCTTTTTTCACTGGACTCAACTAGATAGAAATCAAGCATTGAATAACATATGACATTCAAGTACTATGAGTATCAACTAATAAATATTTCTGTGGTGTAATTTTTACTACATGACTCTTGTACAAGATAGTTACTGGTTTCTAGCCCCATTAAAACCTTGTGAAAGGATATGATTCTAAAAATATGATCATAATCACGTGAAAAAAATGTATGATACCCAAGCTGCACAAAGTGTGAAAACTGGATAGTAACCCGCCTCTACTTTGTATGATAGTGGTGGAGTGAAAATTACACTACAGAAATATTATTCATTAGTGGATAATTTCTAGTCTAATGAATGACTAATAAAAATTATTAATATAATTCCATTAAGTGGTTTGTGTCAAGATTGTGAGGACTGTAAGTTTGACACCAATTAAACTGCAATAATTAGCTATCTCTTGATTGTGATCTGGGACAACTGATGAGTGCTGAATCAGCATCAAATGTGTATCTTGCAGATCATAAATCTTTTCCACATGACTTTGGAAAAAGGTTTATGATTACACTCTTCTGCAAGGTGTTAAAAGCGGATAGAAACCAGTTCCTACTTTGCGTGGAAGTGGTGTAGTGGAAATTACAGAAATACTATTCATTAGTGGATAATTTCTAGTCTAATGAATAATTAATAAAATTTATTAATATATTGAGTATCAGTTTGAGTTTGAATCCAGAAATATTTAGCGTATGAGTTCATCGCTATATCTTTATATTAAATCTTACAGGAAAATAAAATCAAATGGTCAGTCAATCAGACGGGCATGTAGGTTTATCCACCAAAAGTGTTACGATTTTCGATCTAGGAATCTTACCTTCTCAAACCTATAACTATATATATATATAAAGCAATTAAACTATTGAAAATTGATCTAGGAATAATTACTTCTGAAGACTATAACTGTATATCCATAAAGCAATTAAACTATTTTTTTTTTCTCATGTGTCATAGCATCAGCCGGGAAGCGAACCCGCTAACCCGGGACAACTGCTTGTAAAGCAGATGTCGCCGACCTCTCGACCATCAATGCTTGACAAAGCAATTAAACTATAGAAAATAGATATTCTAGCCACCGTTTTTCTATCTCACTACTTTGATAGACACACCGTTGAGCTATAAACTCAGGACTATTTATTTTTATAATATGTATATTTTTAAATCGACTATGATAGTGATTATTATAAATTTTTCTGTCGTTTTAAAACTTTTTAATAGAAAAAAAAAATCTATATTTATTTTGCTAATAAATGGAACGTTTTATTTCGCAATTTGAAATGTGTGAAACATTTTTTGAGTTCTTTTGAAAAACGAAGTAGCGACAAGATGATATTAATTGTTGAAAATAATTTATTTTTGCCATTTTCTTAAGTTGCCTCAAGATATTTTCGAAAATACATAACGGCAGCCGTTGGAAGCCAGAAAGACAGCGAGAAAAAGTCACTTGTGATCGCTTCTAATCTTTTTTTTTCTAAAAAAAATTGATCCATCAAGGGAAAAATAAAAACCAGATCAACAATCATACGTTTTTCTTTCGAAATAAAAAAGAAATAAGGAATTCTAACTTGTTCTCTGTAAGAAATTGTGTTAACTCTCATAATGAGTAATAGGAAAGATGATTTCTGTTTATAAAGCTATCGAGTTATTACCGAAACGAAACCTGGATTTAATAAATTACTTTTGATATCGGTGTTTTAATAATTAAACCAATGTTATTTATCTATCCTCTTATAAGGACGTGAACTCAGATTTTCAAACTCCCCACTGCTGTCCAAACCATCTTAAACAGCTGATACACATAACCACATAATGTGAAAAAGATCAATGATCTCCAATCCAGCATTCATCAGTTGGTCCAGATAACCATCTCCTCACACACATATACAACCACTCCTCAGTTTATATTAAGATAGCAAATCTTCAAACTTTAAGGGACAAGCTTTAATCTTCTCCACTCTCCAACTCTTAAGCTATGGGTGGTCATATGTATCAGTTGTATAAGATGGATTGGATAGCTATGGGGGGTTTGAAAGTCTGACTTCAAGTCCTTATAATTATATTGTTTAATATAAATAATATACATGGAGTTAAATATTACTATCACTCTTATATACACGTGCATGCGTGTAGTTTAATTAAAAAATAACCATTAGCAGTCATTGTTAAACAAGGTGGAGGGTAGGGGGGACGACGATAAAGATGAGTTTCGCAAGCTGAACAAACTACAAATCCTTCTGTGAGTATCACATGCCGATCTTTTTAGCTTGCTATAAATATGACGAGATGATGTTTTTTTAATTTACCCTTGCTTAATTGTAACTCTCCATTGTTTTCTACTCTCTACCATTTACTCTTAATCCAAGCAACTACACTGCTTTTCTTTAGAGAGGGTCGGAGATAATCTTTCCAATATAACATGGGATCTGCTCCTCTCATAAAAAAATAAGTTTAAATCCAACATTAAATGATTTTTGTTAAAGAAATCTATAATTGTTGGACTGCTGAAGACCGTATGCATGAAATTTTACCAGTGTTTTTATTGGTACATTTATAGGAGACCCATGGCTTATTTCAGTAGAATAAGTTTAATAGAATAATTTAGTTGAAATAGTTATCTCCCTTTATTAAAGTACTCTTTTTTAACCTATTATACATAATAGCTGCACATTGGACTCTCTCACACATCTCGAAATCCAAGTCAATCTATTAATTAAATAAACGAGCAAGTTATTTAAATTGATTCACATTTTATAGCTGGTGAATTATTCAAGCTAAACTTTGTGGTTTTTTTTCCGTTTGAGCGTGATAAAGCATTTGAAGTTAATCAGAATAGCACGATCATCAACATATTTAAGATCCTAGAAAGTGGTTTGTTTTACTTTTTAATTAGTTTATAAACTAAATTGGAGGTAATACAAACTCTATATAAGATCCATTTTCATTTCTTACATCATCATAGAGTAACTGAATGATATGTGTAAATATTAATGGACGACCAAGTAATTTCAAATATTGCCGCAGAGATTTTCAATTCAAGTGTTACATTTTGATTTAAAGTAATAAATCCAACATTTCTGTTATTATAAAATATAAATCACAATCTAACAATAGGACTATTGTTTAAAACAACCTTGATAAGAACCCAAAAGGAGTTGAAAGTGCTATATTATTTTAATGTTTTGTTACACTTTGATTTAGAAGTGTCAAACTTACTCCACCCACAACTTAAATGCTACCCACCGTAGCTACATACAGCAATGATTATCCCTAATCATTTATTATACTAGAGATTATCTCTAACCCAGATATTAACTTTAAATCTCAGTTAAAGGTTAATATATCTGATTTTTAATTTAAAAAAAACACACACACACAGATTACATTTCTCTTTCACCAGTAGTATGTTTTATAGATGTATTACCCAATGCCTTGAACCATGATAAAAACAATGAAAACCAAATCAGCAATGCTTTCAGATTCTCTAAATCACACCCAGCCTTAAGTGACTTCTCCACAATGATGGAGGCACTCTATTCTATAAAATGTTTGAGTGTGCTTTATATGTGGTCATTTACAATCGTGTTCCATGATAACTACTGCATTTTCAACCACTATTTATAAGAATTATCTCAATGATATTACATAGAAGCTGTAAAATATAAAATTTGGTTATGTATATCTGTACACTTAGAAGGATCTTGGGGTACAACAGTAATGCATCTATTTATTTCACATGTCAATGACCCGAATTCAAACCTATGCATATCTAATTCACATAGTTTAACCTGTGACTAAAACTATCACCACATGGTGATTGGGAAACTTGTCGAGTAATGTCTTCTTTACTGCCTTTCTATAACAAATAGTTGGAGAGGTTTTTTCCATATAGTGAGCTATTTAAAGACGGCTTACTTACCTATTATATATACACATGTATGTATTTATGTCAAAGAATGTATGTTATTAGAACAAACCTTTCAGTTAGTGAAAGCATTTCCATTGTTCCATATTGTAGCAATTTTTTTAATCATTCAACATTCGACTTTAGTATGAAAGCATTATTGTACATTAGAATTTAATAAATTAGATGGGATTTGTTAGAAATATAAGATTACAAATAAAATACTTTATAAAAAAAAGTCATACTTGAACTTTGCAAACATAGAAAAAATAGTAATAAAGATGATATGTAATGAGAACACTGAACTCCTTTCTGATTGGTCGGTGTAAAGGAATTCATAAGCTTATGACTAGTTTTCTAGTCACTGATATAATTGATTTTATTAAGTTATATTTTTAAAATAAAATATATTTAAATAAAATTGAATTTTAATGATGTATTTTTAATTTTTAAATAATTGATATTCAAATATTGCACAAAAACAATCATAAATATTTACACATTTAACAGAGCTCAGAAAAACAGCAACATGTCCTCTGTATTCTTGGAGCATGCTAAACAATCTGGGCACAACTTCACACCCGCCAACCCCGTAATATTGTGCTCAGAATCAAATGATCACAAAAGAAAAATAAAGGAGGCATTTTACACCAATGAAAACATCCATGCCATTAATAGAAAGGGTACTTGCTTCGAGATCTCGAAGAAATGGGCTATGTAACACTAGCTTATTTGAATATTTGTATTTGCATATTTTATTATACATTTTATGAAGGCTATGAATATGAGGCATGGATCCTCGAAAACGTTAAGCCGATAAACTTTAATACTAATTAATATCTTCTCTAATTAACAATTATATATTTTACATAAATCTTTAAATAAAGTATGGATTCAAGACAATCTTTTTACTGATCATTAATAACAAAAACATTGAATTTTTCTTGCAACTGGTTTCTACCTATCAGCATTATTGTAGATATGGTTTGTCTTCTTCGACATTTAATTCAGCTATTGATTGTTGCACTCTTCAGATGTTTTTTTGAAGTAATGAATCAATACAATTTCTGCCACCAAAGTGAGTGCAAAACTAGAAAAATGGTGGTACAGATAAAACGTAAGAACAAAGGAAAGCTAATGGTTCATCAGAACCTTCATCAAAGATGTCCATAATATGTAATTATTTACTGGAATGTTAAAACTGAATTATAGTAGAAATATACACTAACTTTTAAAAAGCTTTTTTCTTCTATTGATACAAAAAATGGCTATTATTTAAATAATGACTAGAATAATTAATGATGTTTTTTATATTCTGAATGATGCGCAGTGTTATATAATTCATTTTATGATTTTCCAATATATCCAATCTTACATATGAGACACTAAAAATGTCTTAAGATATTGAAGAACAATATTTTTGCATATTTAACAAAAGTGGCTACCATTTAAAGAACGACTAGAATAATTAATATGATTTATTTATTTCTGAATTGTGTAAAACATCATGTAATTCTTTTCGTGATTCGCCATTATACCGAATCTGAGCTATCAGACATTAAATAACATACGCATGTTTTTATTTTGAATAACAATACTTTTGTGTATAATAGCATAGTAAGGTACAGTTTTTTTTATCAATGGTGAACACGAATTAAACAATAATAAGAACGTGTATATGTTTGTTTGTATATATAATTAGTGATGTTATAACACAAAAAAGAGATCTTCAAAACAAGCATGCTAAGGATATTTGTTTATAAGTCTATATATGACGGAAACCATATTTTAGAGCTATTTAACCAAATATATAATATAGACTAGCTAAACAAAATGAAACCTATATTATTTGATAAATACAAACCTCCAATTAAATACTGATAAATATGATCCGGAAAAAGACAGATTGAAAGCAGATGTTCAACTAACAGTCATAGCTGATAGAAGGAACAAATATAAGAAAGGAAATATCCATAATTTCAAGGTAGGAGACAGAGTATTTATTAAAATACCTCACCCAAGCAAACCAATAGAAAGTAAATAGTCTAGCATTAATTAGCCTTAGATTAAAAGATATAAATGTTCTTTTTTAATGCTGAAGAAAATGATTTAATTACCTAATAATGAAACTAATAAGTTTGGAAGATCATTGCTTTGCTTGAACAGAATGTATTCTCCAAATGCAACTGACCGTATTATAAATAATAATGCATGTGTAAGAGGTGGACAATTGAAATTTTAAGCTGGATACCAAAAGATTGTAAAAGACCCAGAAAGACACCACATGTGAGATGGATGGATGAAATAAGAAAGTGTGCAGGGGTGATGTGGAGAAGAGAAGCTAAAGATCGGAAAAGATGGATTGAACTTGGAGAGACCTTCATCCTGCAGTGGATTGATAATGGTTGATGATGATGATGATGAAGTGTTGCGCATATACACATTAAATCCACACACACACACACACATATATATATAAAGTTGTGTGTTATCTTCAGTTTTATGATCAGGTACAATGATTTTATAATCACCTTTTTTTTCAAGTGTTATCTTGCAGGTTCTTGAATATTGCAAAATTTATTGCATTTTTTTAAATATCTGTTATTTCTTTTTCAAATACTTTTGAATTCTTTATTTTTCCAACAGTTTTAGAGTCATCAATTCGAATCAGTAAATCATTAATTTGAACAAATTGAAAATAAATCATGTAATAAATTATCGCACTGGAATAGATCTGTAAAAGCTATTATTTTCTAAATTGATCCCGAGGACGGCCAAGGGTTCAATGGTAGTTACTCCATAACCTGATAAAACTTTTTCATTCTTCTCAAGATTTAAACATCTCATTTTATCTATTGAATAAAATATTAAATATTTGATGAATGTTCTTTTCTTTTCTTTTTTAGTTTCAAAATTCATTTTATTTATTTATTTTTTATAACTTCTCTCAATTTTCAAAATATTTAATCATTTATGAAATGTCAGCTTATTTTTATTTTATTTTTTACTTTTAGATTATTCCAAAAACAAAATTAGTCAAGATTTTATACTTGGGTGTGTGTTTTAAAATTTATTATACATGCCTATGTGTAGATATAAATGTGTAAGTGACCTTACAGTGTATCCACAGATCTAGGTTTAAACCTGGTCCAGGTAAATTTGAAATTGTTTTATTTAAGCTTATGATTTTGTTCTGGTGACTAGTTATTGGATAACCAAACAATCAATATGTGACCTTACAGGGTATCCACAGATCTAGGTTTAAACCTGGTCCAGGTAAATTTGAAGTTTTATTTAAGCTTAGGATTTTGTTATGGTGACTAGTTATTGGATAACCAAACAATCAATATGTGACCTTACAGGGTATCCACAGATCAAGGTTTAAACCTGGTCTAGGTAAATTTGAAATTGTTTTATTTAAGCTTATGATTTTGTTCTGGTGACTAGTTATTGGATAACCAAACAATCAGTGTCACCCATTTGAAAATGAGTGTGACCATTCTATTTCCAAACAAAAAAAGAGAAGTTGGAAAGACAAAACAATAACATTAGCATAAATAATCAAATAGATTTCTTCCTTGGCTAAGACGTTCAAGCACTGAAGTAACAGAGTCCCTGGACTTCTGTCACTGCAACAAAGCTTGCTGGGAGCTCAGAAAGAATATAGTAGTTGGATGATTTATTACTGAGGAGTTTGAAAAAAATTCAAGCATCAGAAGTGGCCAAGCAGGGCTGTGATTTATGGACTTTTGAGTGCCAAAGTCAGTCACTCTACCATTATAGCAAAGAATGCTGGGAATTCAGAAAGAATGCTGTAATTGAATGGTTTATTATTCAGGATTTCATCCAGCATGAGAAGTGACAGTTGGGCTACAATCCATGGATCTTTAACTCCAGGGTCTGCCAATCTAGCTCTGCAGCAAAGCATGCTGGGACTTCAGAAAGAATGTAGTAATTGAATGGCTTATTATTCACGACGTTATAAGAAGTCCCAGCATCAGAAGTGCCACAGCAGGGCTAAGTCCCATGGATCTTTGAGTTCCAGAATCTACCATTCTATCACAGTCACAAAGTATGCTGGGAATTTAGAAAGGGTATAGTAATTGAAGGGTTTATTATTCAGAAGTTCATGAGAAATTCAAGCAGCTGAATCCATGGACTTTTGAGTTCTAGGGTTTGCCACTCTTCTACTGACTGAGTCATGAAATTTAATAAGTGAGAGATTTGAGTTACAATCCATGGGCCTCAAAACTCAGCCACTCTACTAATGCATCAAACCACATAGAGAATAATATTAAAAATATATTAGAAAAGAGTTTTATGATGATTATTTTCAAACCCAAATTATTAAACAGAAGCATGTCCTCATACAAAACATACTGTTTCATTACCCTGTTTATTTGATATTTTGTGATATTGTCTTAATTTATTGTGAAGCAAACTTTCCATTTAGAAAGACTTCAATTGTAGCTCTCAACTGGCCTCAGCCATATCCTCCTAATGAAAGCAGTTAATATCACATTTTTTAGAGTATTTTTTGAGTTTATCTTTGAAACATAAACCTGTTCAGGATACAACTCCACTTTTCTTATTTGAAAAGGCTCTAGTGACAACTTCCTCCAATTGATAAACTTAATGAGACAATGTCTTATGCTTCTCCATTTTTATATATAGAGAAGGGACCAAAAGTGAGGGGTTTTGCCCTTGGACTATTTAACTTTTCAGTTCCATAGGTATTTTATGTATTTGCCACTCTCCATATATATATTTTCTTAGCATCTTTGCATATAACTCTTCAGATGTAATTTATTTTTAAAAAATGCTTATCTTCCAAAATAAAAATTAAAGATGAGAAATATTTTTAAAAACATTTTATTGTTTTAAAAAATTGCCTGAGGTTTAGTACAATGGTAGGGTATAAGACTCTGAAGATCAAGGCTTATGAATTCCAGATATCACTTCTGGTGCTTGAATATCTTTTGATGTCCCAAATAACAAGTCACTTTATTACTGATTGATTGGTTTTATGTTTTCTGTTTCAAGTCATTATATTTCAATACTTAGAAAAAACAAAATATTTAAAAAATAGAAAAAAAAGAATACTGAATACTTTGAAGACAAAAATGTTTTTATTTACTTATATTAAATTGATAGTGAAACTACAGCAATATCCAGCAATTAATCTCACCAGAAAATTTTTTTTCAAGTACAGCTTTTTTTAATTGCATCCTCCATCTATTGAGTGAAAACTTTTCATTCTCATTCAAAAATGATAGTAGTTTTTTCCTAATTACTGCTTCCATCTATTGACAAACACTAAAGTTTAAACATATTGAGCAGGAAGACTTTTTTTTTGGCAAAAAGAAGTGCAACAAATACACTTACTGTTGTGTGGTTAGGAATCAACTATAAATTGGAAGAGGAATTACATTTAAGTGATATAATTTATTGCCAGAAGTTTGAAGGCTTTTCCCCATCATTAGTATTTTAATTCAATTGATTTGTAACCACTAGGAATTTTTAAATAAGAAACATCACCTGATCATTATTTCATATGCTTACACATGCTGATAATATTGGAGTACCAAAATCTCCATACAGTAGTGCCACTAAGTGCAAGTTTCTATAATCAATGAATGCAAGGTTTGTGCATAAAATCCTTATCTAGTGCCTATTTATCCAATATCCCCAGACTAGTTTCTAGCTTGTGGTTTTCATCAATGAGGAGCCTTAGATTTGAGAGCACTGCACTTACACAAGTAAATGAGTTTGAGTTGGAACAATATGGTGTTTTCATCTTGAATTCATAGCTTTATAGTTACCCAAATAGGTAAAAGATCACTGCAGGTTGCATTAGGTACTAAGATCTAGATGCAGTGCTCTCAAATCCAAGGCTTCTCACTGATGAAAGCTATAAGCTAGAAACTATTCTGGGTATGTTGGATAAATAGGCACTAGATAGGGATTTTATGCACAAACCTTCCTACATCCATTGATTACAAAAGTTTGCACTTGGTGCCACTACTGTATAGAGTTTGGTATTCTTATTTAGGAAAGCTTAAGTATTGATGTTTGTTATAATAGGGTAAGAAGCCACTTTTAATATCTTGGACTTATACCATATTCATAGCATACAATTTGTTTAAAAAGAGTTAGTCACACATATATGTATAATTACATTACTGTTTTAATAATATAATTAACTTAGTTTTTAAAATATGTTTTAATTACATTTCTTTTTTGCTTTAAAAATACTGTACATTTTTGCAAAAAAATTTGTTGTAGTTTAGTTGAAGGAGCAATAAGCAATTGTCTTATCTATTTAATATGTCACATTTGGTTTTTGTATGTTCTGATATATTTTGGCTAACTTTGCCATAAGTATGAGTGGAGCATCTTGTGGTATGGTAAGAACATTGTCTACTATTCACAATTGTTGTGATAAAAATTTGATCTTTCCCCCATAGTATTTAGGCTGAATCTCAAAGTTTTAGAGATTTTTCACTAAAGTACTTGTCATTTAAATAATTTTTGTGGATGGCAGCTACAATCAGAGAGCAGTCTTGATTTTCATGCATTTTTTAATTAGCATGTGCAATAGTGAGAAAAAAATTCTCCATTTTCTTTCCAGCTTTAGAAAAGATTATTGTACAATATAATAGATGTGTAATAAATGTTTTTCCTGTTTTTATTTGATTTTATGAATATTATATAAAAGGATATAAAGATTATACAATTTTTTTTTCATATGTCATAGCATCGGCCGGGACGCGAACCCACAACCGTCTACAACCAATTAGTTGCTTGCAAGGCGGCTTTGATGACCGCTCAGCTAACAACGCTTGATGTTTATAAAATTTTTATTATTTTTTATCACATATTTTACCTATCTCTATTTCCTTTCCCCATATTTTGAAAGACTACAATATCATAGTTTGAATGCATTATTTTTATTTCATAGGTATGAATTGGTTAGAGGCAAAACTCTCCATACAGTAGTGCCACCCAGTGCAAGCCAGAATAGCACTGGATGGCACTACTGTGTGGAGAGTTTTGACTCTATTTTAACAGTTTATAGAAGCATGTGAAATGGTGTTCATGTGTATGAACTATTTATTTCATTAGTATAAATGTTTTTACATTTTAGAATTTAAATTGCCTATCATTTATAATTTATTACATCAAATATTTTTAATAAATTTTTCATATTCTATAGAAAATACTGTACATCTCTCTCCACTCATGTCTCTCATCACTGTTACTTATACAAGAGAGCTCTGAATAAATCCAAATATAATTTTTATCTTGTTAGAACACCAAAGGTCCACTGGTCATATATTTGAACCATATTCTGCTGTCATTGCATGTATAGAATGCCATGACTCTAAATGTAAAATCAAAAAGGCATGTTTTATAGCTAACAAGCATTTTTTTCTCTCTCCAAAAAGTGGTGTTTCTAATCTGTTTTGCATATATTTAAATATTTGTCACATACATTTTCTATTATGCCCACACAATCCACTTGTTATGATTATGGGAAGAAAAACTTTTCGAAAGCATTCAGCCAATTAATGTTACAATCTGAACTTAGCTTCACCACTGTCTCCATTTTAGCACATTTAGGCAGGATTTTTTTCCATTTATATGAAAAATGTTATTTACTTCATACACACATATATTTATGGATGTTAGAATTTCAATTATAGAATTATTTAGTATCTGGATGTTATACATTAAAGATCAGCCTTTACAAGCTATTGTGCATGCACTTTTTATGAGTGTTAATAATAAATGAATACTTTCATTCCCAACAGAAGATATAGTATTTATGAAAGAATAAAATGAATCCACTTATTCTTTCCAACCCAAATGCTTATATATGGGCAAATCTTAAGTACTGAAAATGAAAGTGTGAGAATAGACCACTCACTTTAAATTACTGTTTACGATGTCTGAATGAATGACGTCAACAAAATTATCTAGAATTTACTAAATGTCACTCTCAAATGAAACTTAAACATATGTAAATAAGCATTTATTTTTATAGCGCTATGTTAAGAAAAAAATATCTCATTTTTGGAGATCACAAATGCTTAAAAACATATATAATTAAAGTATTAATATCAGAATCACTTGAACTAGTTAAAGCTCAATGTCTTATTGCAATTAAGTATTGGTAATTTCTTTGATATTTTATTCTAGGATCATGTAAGAATGCTTGATTGATAAAATATTGTACTACTTTTATGTAGGTAATTATGGTTGTTCGCTACAGTTTCATCTATCTCACAATCTTTGAAATTTATACCCTCTTTATTAAAAAATAATAATGCAAAACAAAAGAAAGGGAGTAAAATATTTTATTACATTTAAAAACAATGAAAATAAAATTTATATTTAATAGTTTTTGATCAATCTAGGCACCATTTTGTAGGTTTAAAACCATCAAAATATCATTATGGTCACTATTTCGCATGCTTACACATGCTGTTAATAAGAGTACCAAACTCCCCATACAGTAGTACTGATGAAAGCCACAAGCTAGAAACTAGTCTGGGGATGTTGGATGAATAGGCACTAGATAGGACTTTTATGTATAAATCTTCTTGCACTCATTGATTATCAAGGCTTGCACTTGGTGGCACTACTGTATAGAGAGTTGGTACTCTTATTTTGTAGGTAGTTGCTTTCTAATTCATGAACTTTGGAATTTTGAAATTTCTAGTTTATAATGATGAAATAATGAGCTACAAACATTAAGAAAGTTTATATATTTATATAAAATAGAAAGTATATTTTTACATAATACTTTTATTTTTTTTTCCTCATGGGTCATAGCATTGGCCGGGACGCGAACCCGCAACCCGGGCAACTGCTTATAAGGCAGTTGCGCTGACCTCTCGACCACCAATGCAAGACTACATAATGCTTTTATTTGACGTATTTATTGCATCATATAAATTTTAGATATAAAGTAATTTGATATTCATTTTTTTTTGTTGTAAACTTATATTTTGTTTATTTTTCAGAAATAATTTATCTTAAAATAAAAAGAGATTAACAAAATATAAATAACAATATGTAATGTATTAGTAACAATTTATTATATATTTGTTGAATAATAATAATCATAAATATATAATACATCATTATATGTATAAGGGAGTATCATTCATCATCATTTATTGATGGATAGAAAATGATGATGAGGAATTGGATCTGAATTTCCATAGCAATAATGCTAATACTGAATTAGAATCACAGCATAATAAAAACTACCCAGTGGAGCTATATCATATTTTATTTCAAGTCCATCTTTCGTAAATCATATGTCATGTATAATAGATCACATCTGTTAATAAACTGTGATTAGAATAGAATATGTATTGCTATTGAACTGCCAGTGCACAGTACTTTTCAACACCCACATAACACAGATGCTTTTTATATGTATAGAATGCATACAGAAATTAAGATTATAATATTAACAAAAAAGTATCTACTAATTAATAATAAATTGAAGACACACATTTACATATATTTTACTGTTTGTGTTTTCACTCATTCATTCACAGAAAAAATAAGAATAAGAATAAAAAATGTTATAGTCTTACATTTTTTAAATAAAATGAATTGTGATATTCTTTTTCTTTTCAATAACTTTTTTTCTCTTATAGAAATGTAATAGTGGTTTCGTTATCCAGAAATTAGGATCTCTCTAATTATTTTGATGTTTTTAAGTCAGTATCAACTTTATATGTGTTCTTAAATTTTGTAAAACTTTTAGTATTATGCTTAGAAACATTTTATTACCCAGAACACACTGCACATCACATTCGGAAAGGATAATAGAGGAAGATTAAAATGTATGCACTTTCAACATCGAAATAAACATGATCACGTGAGACATTATGAGGAGGAAACATGTCTGCTAGCATATTGCAAGATTTATTTGTAAATTTTTAATTCTTTTTTAAAAGTGATCACACTTGATGTTCGCAGATGGAAAAATGGCTGCTTGCATATCTTAAAATGTATTAAGTTTATGAATTTTAATGTTGTTGTGTTTTGTTTAAATTTTTGTTTGTGTATATATATTTTTGGGATAGTATATAATTGACATAGCATAGGTTGCAGCTTCACTGGGTATATAAACACTATATATCTTTATTGACTTGTACAAGAATAGTCTTGAAAAAGTTATTGAGCTGTTAACCTGGGCAATACATTTTAGGTATTAATATCTCTAATTCATCTGAAAGGGAAAGATTGTTTATAAAATGCTTATGCCGTGGTAGAGGGTGGCCTGATTTTCTACATCGGTAATGGTGGAGTTGAGATGAAGATGCACTTTTAAAAAATACAAAAATTTGAGTAATATATATCTGTAGGGAAATGGTTATTGATCCTTCCACTAGGTGGTTTGTGAGAGAGTAGTGTAGTGAAAGTTATTGAATTTTCCCAACATAGGCATATTTCATCCACAAAATGAATATATGGTGAGAGAAAGTGATCTGATTTTCTGCTTTGGTAAGTAGTTGGTTTCTGGAAGAGTTGAGATGAGGTATGAACTGATAAAAATTGAAAATATATATGTATGTCTGCAGTTCAAAACAGGTCATATTTACCTGTTTAATGAGGGATTATTTTAACTTTTTAGTATTATCAATTTCAATCTCTATGATCAAGTTGCAATCTTTAGTGTCTATATAATTATATTGGACTGTCTTGACAATAGTTTGAGACTGTTGATTGTTATCTATATTGAGATTGTCTATGTATTGACTGGTCTCTAATGGTTATGTATATATGCATGTGTGTATCTAAATGATTGAAATGGCCATTAAATAATTGACTTCAGAGCAAAAGCATATCCATCTGCATATCATACAAAAACAATGAAAGATAAGGTATTATTCACCACACTTGAAGACTGGAAAATGATGAGAGGTTAAGTGAATGGCGATTTTTCTGCTATGGTGGCAGTGGGGTGTCTATCCAAAGGAACAATGTTAAGTCTGATATCTGAAAAATATTACCTTGATCAAGATTCAAACCCAGATTATAGGTATTACAAATGCAACAGTAGTAAACTGTACAGCTCTTTATTATACTACTGAAATGGATGGATATGGGTACCTATCTTATATACTTGGGAAAAGGCACTGCCCACCAGACTTATTACCAAGTGATGAGGGTTTTAGTGAATTGCCATCTTTTGGTTGTAGTTGCTGTGGAGAGTCTATTGAAAGGAACAACTTTACATCTGACTTAACAAGATTCACATCCAGTTATAGGTATGAGACAGTTGCAATACTAAACCATGAAGTTCTTTATTACATATATTGAAATAGATAGATAGATATAGCTATTATGCATATTAGCAAAACAATTTTTATATAAAGGATCAAATATTAGCTGTATCAATATTGACATCAATATCACCAATCATTTTGGGTAATTGCAGAATATCTATTCATGAATGACTAATTTGGTAAAACAACTTTTATTTTAGGATAAATCAGAAATTATCCCATAGATGTCATCACATGGTTTCCTATGTGATTTTGTTTTAAAACACCACTGCATATTAAAATTATTCAACTACATCTGTAATCATAATCAGGTTTTCTAGCAAAGGCCTAGCATTGAAACTGTATAAATGATTGTCATATGCTTAACTTCAAAAAATAACACACAAGCACACATAAATATATTAGAGATAGGTTATGCTAATACAATAAATGATCAAGTGCTTAAATCTAACTATAGTGCACACCCACTTAATGCACACATACAAATATTAGTGGACAAGGTACACTAACTCAAGGATTGCTAGCAAATTCCATATAACAACAAAGTTTAGTAATAAATTATTGACAGAATAAAAAAATATTGATATAATATAATGACGGATTCTGAATTTGCATATACATAATGTGGGAGTGAAGAGCAATATATATTCATACATTATTGGTTGTCCATTTATTAAATCTGTAATAGAATTATTTATGATTATTTTTTAATATTCATGGCAAATGCTTGTATAAATATATTCTATTCAATCGAAAACATATCAAGAAAAAATATATTAAATATCCTTAGACTTCAGTATTATAATCTTTATATGAGTATATAATTATATAATAACTAAAAATATGTATTAAACATGTCTTAAAAAATGTTAGATTTAACAGAATATGAGAAGAATATTAATAATATATATTTTAGCAGGATTTGTGACAGTTATCTGTATGTTTAAAATGGGATATTTAAACCCTTTATGTGCATGCTTACAACCACATGGTTACTGATAAACAGGTCCTGATATATAATATTTAGTTATTTACATCATCAGGAGTTGATTTATCTAGCTGTTTCCAAAATTTTGCAGATAATTAAAATACTGTATTACTTCCAATAGGGGTTGGCAGTTACACATTTTTGTGATGGGTTTAAGTAAAAGGATATTGTTATGGCTTTGTCAGTGGTTTTTTTAGCAAAATATCCATTTTCTTTTGAGGTTTGTATTTCAGAAATGTTATGCAGTTCAGTTTACTGTTCCATATTGAAATTCATAATTTATACATTAACAAATGATATAATTTGTGGAATATTGTCTCTGATGCATCCCTGGCTTAATTTATTCTGTTTTGGAGATACTCGCTAGTATCTGGCATTTTATGTCACTGTATAGCCTCTACCCAAATTTAAGATAAGAACTTATGATGCCTCATGATTGGGATTATGAATGATGGCAATTCATGGACCTGCAGAAAATGATTTCTCTTTGAAGCTACCAAGAAAAGCTGTTGAAGGCAGGATGAAATATTGCTAGAACTCTTTCATATATAAATTGTTACCATCTACTTATCAAATTCACCTGAACTATTTTCTTTTATTCTGTAATATTTACTAATTTCAAAAGACAAACAATAAATAAATTTAAAAAAAAACATCCTTTGAACATTATTATACAAATCTGTGTGGCGCTAATGTGAATGTTTCTAATTTAACACTGATATGGATTTTATATAGAATTTGCTTAAAAAGTTTCCCCGCTAATTATATTCCCACCGTTTTTCTTCATTACTTCTAGAATTATTCTGTTAAGGTTGTCAAAACATTATATTGCACTCCTTTTACCTAAGCTTTTAAATATAGCAGTATATTTTGAAATTTCTACTTGTGGTTAACATATATCCAGGAATTTTCAGGTAGGCACACATCTTGTTTAGACATTTTGTTACTAATATTTGTATTAAATATAACCTGTGTAGCTTTTAATGATGGGCCACCTTTTCTGTATGAAGACTCAAAATCCACCAGAACGTAAAATGTATTTGATAAAATGACCTAGGATTCAAAATATGGTGATTGAAACTCTCATATAGCTACCCCCATGTGCGAATAAAGTATATGATCTGAGTATGCTATAAACTTTATTTTATATTTATCATCTGACATATTTAAATCCAGTGATTATATTCATCATACCATATTATAAACTTAAATTATTGATTGGAGGTTAGGCTAGATTATCTCAGTCTATCACAATATATATATATTTCAAGTTTCAGTATATAAATGCATATAAACATTCTTTAAATATCATAATTGTCCTTTCAAGAAATTAATGGCAGTTAATTTATGTAGGAGTGACCTAGATATTTAGCTCAACTAGTCACCATCATTGAGCTATCAGCCCTTATGGCAGTTTTGGTTATGAATGGAGTGCTTTCTGTTTTTGAAATAAAAACAAGATATTTTTTAATCTTTCACAAGGATTTTATTGTCTAATCAAAAGATTACATTATGTTTTATTGATTTATATTCAAAGTATGTAAAGATTAAAAATTATTCCGATATAACATCTCCACCACCTACAACATACAGTATTAAATTATTCTTCTGTTATTTTGGAAGATACTTATAATGTTAGTGACTTAAGTTCAGTCTCATTAGGGACTATGTGGCTGCAAATATATTATGAGGGATAATTTTTTTTATGTGTCAAATGCATTGACCAGGAAGCAAATCCGGGCCAACTGCTTGGAAGACAGCTATGCTAACCGCTATGCCATGAACACTTGACAGGATCTTTTTTCTCTTTAATAGTGTTTAATGTGTTGAAAAAGATGTCTATATGTTTTTGTGGGTTATAGTTGTACATAAAAGTGCATCTTGTAGACCATAATGCACATAATACAAAGATGCTTACCCTGATGTCCGCAAAAAATCCTTTAAATATGAAGTAAACAATGATTCCATATTAGTATTTGAATTGTTAAATAACCCAAGAATTTCGGCAAGAATGTTATCAAAACATACCCATTACATGTTAAAGCAAATTACTTTTTTTAAAAAAAAATACACATCGAGCAGCCAGAACATTACTATTTAATAAGTCTGATATTGGGTTTGAAATGTTTAACTGTTTTAAATTAAAGATGTATCTTCTATTTTACATATCAGTTTGTTTAAAGATTAATATTATATATTCAAATATTAATAATGGGAAAGGCTAAAACCTTCGACAGAAGCACCTTAAAATGCTTATGTGACAGCCAATCAGCTGTAATAATGACTGCACATGGAACTCTCAATTCAAGAAAACAAGCCAGAACATGAAAAAAAGATGGGACCCACCCTCTTCTCTACTCAAATTTATATATAAATAAGTCAGACTCAAGCATTATTTTAAGGCACTTCTGTCAAAGGTTTTAGCATTTCACATTATTAGATCATCTGCTAGCGCTTAATAAATTTAATATATTTACATTTGTTACTATCATTTCATTAGATTTGAAAATGGCTTCATTGTAAATCAAAAGATTTCATGTTGTTTATTTATATATAATATTTAGTGAATTAAATGTGATGTTTTATGCTTCATGGTCTTAGTTGGGAATACTTGAGCCTGACTTATTTATATATAAATTTAAGTAGAGAAGAGGGTGGATCCCATCTTTTTCTTATGTTCTGGCTTGTGTTCTTGAATTGAGAGTTTCCACATGCAGTCATTATTACATCTGATTGGTTGTCACATAAGCATTTTAAGGCACTTCTATCAAAGGTTTTAGCCTTTCACATTATTATTAGATCATCTGTTAGTGCTTAATAAATTTAATATATTCAAATATTAGATGATTTGATAAATTTTATAACTGGAAGTAGACGTAAGATAAAACAATAGTTAAACAGCCACAGACAGGAAGGGGGTGAGACCTCCCCAGTATTCCTCTCCAAAGTAATAATGAAGGCAAAAAGCAATATTCACTAAGCTGGTGAGTTGCTAGTAATGAGAATTTATGTTTTCCTATCATTTGTTTGCATTTTTGTGAAAAGAATAACTAGTTATATTACTCACCATTACTCAGCTTGGAATGGACAATCTATGTGAAAGAAAAATTCAAAGCTGCTTAGTACCTGAACACATATTTAAATATTGCTTGATCCAAATCTCATGCTGTGATCATAGCAGGCAAGTACATTCATCATTACACTAAGAGATTCTTTATGCACATAATAAGGTTGGTCAGGATTAGATAAATAATTGAATGGCTTTATTACTCAGGAGTTCAGAAGAAGTCCTAGGGCTAGAAGTGTCAAAGCTGGACCATGATCCAGGGACTTTGAGTTTCAAGAATATCTCAATCGAACACTGCCCTAATCTGACACCCTGCATTGTTTGATGCAGTTAGAGAGTGGGAAGTCTCTGGTACAAGGTCCATGGATCACAGTTTAGCTCTGCCACTTCTAATGCTCAAACATTTTACTCTTTCTGAATGCCCAGCATGCTTCATTGCAGTTGTAGAATGGTAAACTCCGAAGCTTAAGGCCCATGTTGGTTCAGATGCTGACCTTCTTATGAACTCCTGACTAATAAATCATTCAATTACTATATTCTTTTTGAGTTATCAGAATGCTTTGCTGCAGTGGTAGATTGGCGGATTCTGGAGCTCAAGGACCATGGGTTGCAGCCCAGCTTTTCACCTCTGACCCTTGAACTTCTTATAAACTGTTCCCAGCATGCTTTGCAGAAATGGTAGACTCTGGAACTCAAGGCCCATAACCCAGCTCTGTCACTTCAGATGCTGGAACTTCTTATGAAGTCTTGAGTATTAAACCATTCAAATGCTATATACTTTCTGATTTGCCATCATGCTTTGCTGAAGTGGTAGATGGCAGACTCTGAATCTAATGATTTGCAGCCCAATTCTACCTTTCTAATGCTCGAGCTTATTCGTATGACCTCCCAAGCAACAAACTATTCGGTTATATATTTATTTGAGAATTAAAAGTATTGTTATTGCAATGTTCTAAGGGGGTGAGGGGGCAATAGTTTCAATTACAGTGCTGCTTGACTTTATTGCTTCATGAGGTTTATATTTCATTTATTCAAATTTCTAATACTTCGGGAATGGGAAATTGAAAAAAAAAAAGTCGTAATTTACTCAGCGGCTAGTAAATAAAGGAGCTGTCAGAAGAAAAACAGAAATGACTTTTTTTGTTTAACAAAAGATTTTTATTAAATTACGATTATATAATGTGGCCAATATAAAGAATTTTATGGGAATTTGAAGCCTTCCTGCTCTCTGCATGCATTTGTCTTTCACCACAATATGTTTTGAATTAGCTTAATAAATTATTTATAAATAAAATTAAGAATTTTTTATAAATACTTCAAATAAAATAAATTTTGAGGGTAATAACCGTTATATATATAAGTAGCATTTTTTTCTTTCGCCTAATTATCGTCAAAAGATAAACCAACTTCTGTAATACGTAGTTCAAAGGCCTTTCCAACAACCGCAAAAAAGAACAGCAAAGAAGAAACCAATCTGTGCCAGACTTACCAATTTCTAGTTGTTATTCCCCCATATGTCATAGCATCGGCCGGGAGGCGAACCCACAACTGTCTGCAATCAACTACTTGCTTGCAAGGCGGCTGCGATGACCTCTCGGCTAAGAACGCTTGACTACCAGTTTCTAGTTGGTTAAGATTTGAGCGGTTTTTCATCTTCTTTTTACTCTCTACCTAAGAATACAGATAATAATTTGCTGACCACATTAGATGATTATCTGGATTGGCTATAATTTTTAGATATTTTAGAGAAAAAATCCTGAAACTAAAATTTTTTACTTGGTACAAGTTTAAAACCTAGGTTACAAACGTGATAGACAGATGCATTGTGAAACCCCTCAGTGATCAAGTATTGATGAGTAAACAAGTATCTAGTTATTCTAAGATAGAAGGTAAAACGAGGAGGGAAAACCACTCCATCTAGCCATCAGCCAGTGTGACGAATGTTATTTCTCCATTGTTCCTCTGTGAAGGTTTTCTAGAAAGGTCTTTGCCCAACAAATGATCATTTCTCATTATAGTTGTAAAGTCATTATTTTTTGGTTAATCGTAAACCTACATCAAATTTTCAATCATATTACACTCCTGTCTTCTTTTATCACAATTTATTTTATCATTAATTTTTTATATAACAGAACAATAATTAATCCTTAATTGAAATATAAATTTTTAATCTGGATGAGAGATAATCTATAGTTTAATAAATGATTGGTGATAATCATTACTGAGGGTGGGTTGTGTCAAAGTTGTGGGTGGAGTAAGTTTGGTACTTTTTTTTCTTTTTCTCATGTGTCATAGCATCGGCCGGGAAGCGAACCCCGCTAACCCGGGACAACTACTTGTAAGGCAGCTTCTCTGACCTCTCACCACCAACGCTTGATACTTTGTTAATCAAAATATAACAATTTACAGTATTCAAATTAGCAAAAAAAATGGGTTTCATAGATTCTTAATAAAATAATCACACGCACACACACACATCAAAAATATACTTGGTCTACTTAATTTTATTTAATATATTTAATTTCTGTTGTAGTATTTTAAAATTATTGATAAACAGTATACATATGATACAGAAATATATGAGAGATGGCATCTTGGGCCAATTGATGAGTTTTGGTTCCCCACAAAACGCATCTTTGGGATCATTTATCTTTTATTGGCTCTTTATTCATATCTTGTCAAGAGAATGATTGGGGATATAAAGATTATTTAATATATTTATTAAATCCATTTTTTAATTAGAAGGGTTTGAACTCAAGACTTTTAAAGATTCCCATAGCTCTCCATTCGATCTTATACAAACCGATATGCAAGACTACATACGTGTGAAAATGATCTCCAGTATACGTATTTTGTTATGAACCAGCACTTATCAGTTGGACCAGATCACCATCTCCCACACATATTATGCAATCAATGCTCACTTTATATTAAGATAGAAAATCTTCAAACTTTAATGGACAAGCTCCAATCTTGTCCACCCTCCAACTCTTCAGCCATCCATATCATTAAAAATCCAAGGATGGAATACTCAAAGCCCTTGTTGATGCCAATATTATCATACTCATGTTGACTTTGTTATTCTGACCACTCACATATAGGACCTTAATATGTCCATTTAAATATAGAGAAGAGGGATAGGCAGAATACAAGCTGAATATGTGATTTTTAAATACATGCTTATTACCTACACTAAACTTAATGTAATTAGAAGAGATTGAACTCAAACGTAAGCTCCTCATGGCTATCCACTCAATCTTATACAATTGATACACATGACTACATACATGTGAAATGATCTCCAATATCCGTATTTCATTTGTTCTTACGTACATTGGAGATAGTTGATCTTTTTCACATATATGTGGTCCTATGTATGGGTAAGAGAACAAACAAGTGTTACTGACCTCATTGAAAAAATTAAAAGACTGAAGTGGAGTTGGGCTGTACATATTGTTAGAAAAGATGATAATAGATGGATAATTGAAATTTTAAACGGGATTCCAAGAGATTGTAAAAGACCCAGAAAGAGACCACATGTGAGATGGATGGATGAAATAAGAAAGTGTGCAGGGGTGATGTGGATTAGAGAAGCTAAAGATAGGAAAAGAAGGATTGAACTTGGAGAGACCTTCATCCTGCAGTGGATTGATAATGGTTGATGATGATGATGTATTAGTTGTATAAGATTGAGGGGATAGCTTGAGGAGCTTAAAAGTCTGTGTTCTAACTCCTTCTAATTGCATTAAGTTTAATATAGATAATATAGATATATTTAGAAATCCATTTTTTATATCTTGATGAATCAAATTATATGTATATTCTTCATCTGCATGTAACTAAACAGTAGAAGGCTATAATCTAATGATAATAATTAATCATTCTCAGCAATAGTTTGTCATTGCTTCTCATCCTCATAACCCATCTTAGTCTTCAGTTTCAATACTCAGAGCTGTAGCAAGCACTGAATGAATTTTTATAGAAAAGTGGGCCATATGACTTATTACAGTGATATAGAGATGGAGCTGAAAATTAAGACTGACTGGATCAGTTCCCAGGTGAAGAAAGTTAAGAAAAATTTCGGTTTGTTGAATTGAATATCACTATTATGCCAAACCTATCATTTTGATGATTTAAGTTTACATGATCTAAGCAACAACCCAGAAGTAATTGTGGTTGATGGGTTGATGTCTACAATCTTCACAAAATTAATGTTTAATTTTTTGTACTTTATTTTATTTTTTATTGCTTTATCTTATACAATGGATTGTTCACTGCGCCTGGATTCGCACTTGCCCACACACTAGATGTAACAGATGGAAAAATAGCTTGTGGACTGTGATACTATAGAGATGTAGTAACCTAAAGACTATGACTCAATGTGCCCTAATTTATTGCCCCTGATGACACAGTCTGCAGAGACCTACCAGGCTTGGAAGGGGAAAAAGTTTCATCTAACTACAGTCGGACTTTGGGTCTTCGGGTAGAATGCTAATGAAAATCTGATGAAATGCTTAACCAATGATTGCATGCACTTTAATTGACTAGCTCTATCCCTATTTAATAATATCAAATGCAATTTAGGTTAGTTCATCCACTTTCACCCCTTTCTGATTCCGTTATGCCATAATATTCTAATCCAGAGAAAATATTGCTTTTACTTTCTTAACAGGTATGAACGGATAGCAACTCCTGCACCTATATATAGGTTACAACTGACATTTTATTTTTTATTGCTTTATCTTTTACTGGAGTTAGATGGCTGTTCTCATTTATTAGGGATCACACTTTTTTATAGAGCATAAACTATAAAACAAAGAATGTAAAACGGGTTGAAAAAAGTTTAATGGGTCTATAACATTTATGATTTTGCACGTTAACGTATTAATATACTGTCATTTTAATAGATTTATTTCTTTTGTCTGTATTTTCTGCTAAAACACCATGATAAAAATGTAGATGTCAGAACTTTTATGGTGTTTTGAATTTTTTTTAATTTCAAAATGTCAATGCGTTGGTGACCTAGTGGTTAGCATAGCTGCCTTCTAAACAGCTGGTTCGGGTTCGCTTCCTGGTCAACGCATTTGACATATGAAAAAAAAAAAACGTAAAGAATAAGCTCTATATAGCTCATATTTGCTAGCTATATTAAATGAATCGTTGCCTCCACATCATATGAATTTAAACTTGACTTTAAATTAGGTCACTTGTCTGAAAGTTATACTTTTTAATTAAGATCTGGTTTTTGCTAGTACTAATGATCATTTTATTTTGTGAACATTCAAACAGAGATAAGAAGGTGGCGTAGTGATCTTGATTGCGCATGGAAAAGGAGATTTTTCATTGTCTTTTAGATTAAAAGTTACCTTTGAAATTTATTTAAATAAACGTTTTTAAATAATACTTGCTTCGGGTTAATGTTAATCTAGCTGTATTATTTTTATAGCCTATATATATAGTGAGTGCATATTTTGTTAATTCTTACTCGCAGGTCTGAGAATTGGATACTTTAATAAATGAATAATATAAGATTTCATACCACTGAACAAAATAGGGACAGGTGCATGTTAGAAATAATAAAAAGGGATCAAAAATGAAATACGTGGGTCAGAGAACAAACAGATATTGCTGATAGCATCGAAAAATTAAAAGACAAGGACAACTAATGGAAGGGTTGCTAAAAGATATAATGATTAGATAATTGAAAGTTAAACTAGAACCCGAGAAATTATAAAACACCTAGAAAGAAACCACATGTGAGATGGATGAATAAAATAAGGAAATTTGTTGATGTGATGTAGAATAAAAAAGGTTTGAGATCAGAGAGCCTGAATTAAATTTGGGGAGATTTTACCTTGCAATGGTTCATTATTGATTGAAAAATGATTATATGTATTAAATGTTTGATTAAAGTCCAGAAGTTAAAACATTAATGTGGTAAATGCGAATTGATTCTGGAAAGATGTTTGGGAACTATTTTTGTATGCTCAGGATTGGTAGTCAATTCAACAGGATATCATCCAGTATTGACCAGAAAATTGCTATTTGACTGTTCTTGGATATAAAATAAAGAGTCATTGCTATAAGATTGATTTAACTGAAACACACAGGCTTATTATACACCTGTGTTGATATATGTAATATATAGGGTATATGACCACAGACTTTCACAAGACCCACCACTCTCCACACTATCTTATAACACTGATACACTTGATACATGTTGAAAAGATAAATAATTACCAATATCCGTATTTCATGCTAAACCAGCAATCATCAATTGGTCCAGATTACCATCTCTACGCACATATGCTATAAGTGCTCAGATATATATTAAGATAGCCAAACCTTATACTTTAATGGACAGGCTTCAATCTACTCCACATTCCAACTCTTCAACCGTCCATCCAATTAAAAATCTGATGATGGAACGTTCAAAGGCCACCCTGAGGCCACGATTCTTGACACACCCATGTTGACCTAAGGTCAATCTGACCCCTCATGTACAGAACATAAATGACATCATAAAGAAACAAAAAATTAATACGATTCATTCTTTATCACTGGAGAAGACAGTGTCAATCTATGCCAGTTTTATTTTTATTTTTTCCATCCGATGCTGAACGTCGCATGACCTTCTAAGCAACTAACATTAACAAGTGTTGCATTTCCTACAAGCATTAATCTATGCCTTGAAGATCATTTGCCTTTTCCCCACGTCTTTATTTGTTTAAAATTCGAGATTGATGAAAGTTTTCACCCATGTAAGCTTTATATATCGTTTAAAGATAAAACTTGTTCAGCAAATTAAAGCACTGTAGTAAACTATTTATTTGTAAATTACAACAAAATTTTAAACAGATTGAATAAGAAAACATTGTCAGATAAATTAGATAAATATTTTTTCAAGCAAAAAAAATAACAATAAATAAATAAGCGAAAGGAATAGGGGAAATTCAAAACTTAATTTAATCGTTGGAAATCTTTTATGTATTTAAAAGTAGAAAATAAATTTTGTAAAGTATTATCCGCGGAGACAGACTTGAATCTTGTGCCATTAGTGCGTGTATTTAGAAAATCTTGAATGATGGGAATTTCATAAGTATTAGCAGTTGTATTTATTTTTCCATAAAAAGAAATACGGATAGATATCTTTTTTATATATTTATTAAATACATATATATATGAAGTGTGTAGATAGGCTTGTGCACGTGTGAGAAATTCATAAACAATATATCCATTTAAATTTATATACCTAGATGTACATTAAATATATATTATTGGGCTATGAAGTTGATTTCGATCCCTATAGATTACATGAATGACATATCTTAAAAATGTTGAAGATAATATTACGAAGTAGTATTTTTTTCTCAGCAATTTGAAATGATATTTTTCTAATGGATATCCTGATATTAATACAGTTATTCGAATTTGACATTAAGGGAGGGGGGGAGGGGCATAGACAAAAGACAAAACAGAAAAATAGAAAAACTAAAAAAAGATATAGCGTTGTTTTCTTTATATCGGAATTGTCGAAGGAGAAAAGATGAAATTCTGTACAGATTTCAATGGAAAATGAAAAAATATAATCAATCCATGTTCAGTTGTTATGAGTCCATTAGGAAACAACGAAGAGCAGTTCTCACCCTTCTTTAAATCTATATACATTAAGGCTAATTAGTAGATTTCGGATGCTATAATGTTATAAATATCCACATTCCTAAGTTGGTTTCTGGATTTTGCTTTCACTAACATGAACTTAGGATTCAAAGTTGAAATAGAATTACTTATAATAATAATGAATGATTAAGATAATGATAGAATAAATGGAAAAACATGGGTGATTTAGTCTGCAAACTGTGTAAGGAAGGCATAGAAAATATTAGGCACTTGTTAATTGAATATAAATGCTTGAAAGCAGAAAGGATACAAATAATGAAGTTATGGAAGAATAAATATGAACAAAGTGATTATACAGAAAGTGGGCTATTGGTTTTTATACTGGGTTTGGGAAAAGATAAGGGGGATTTAGATATAAAGACCATAGATTTGACAAAGATTATGTTGTGGAAATGGGATGGAGCAGATTATGGAAAAACTTAGGGTGGGGAATGGAAGGTAAAGTGGCTAACAGGTTTCTCTGGGCATAGGTTTTTTTTTTTTCATATGTCATAGCATCGGCCGGGATGCGAACCCACAACTGTCTGCAACCAACTACTTGCTTGTAAGGTGGCTGTGATGACCTCTTGGCTAACAACGCTTGACTTCTCTGGGCATAGTTGTTGAGAGATTCCTGACTCCATTTAAGGAGAAATCATAGTGCATCACATCTCATCACATTGAAGATAATAGTTAAAATTCGAATCAGGATATCCTAAGTTTTGAACCCAGATTCATTTGCATACTTATATATATATATATATTTAACTCTAGGTCAATTTCTGTGTATTTTACAGACCTCAGTTTTATGTCAACGGTAGGCTTCTTCTTCTCATTAATCAAATGATTATTTAAATCATACTAATGTTAGTCAACAAACATTTCTAATGCCACTAATTGTACACATATATTAATAAATAGATTTTTTTGCTCTCTATAATATATATATTATAACGTTTTCCATTTTGCTAGGCCTCTACACGCTAATATAAACTGCGCGTGAGTTGATCAAGCTATGTCAAAAAAGAAGAAAGTTATATTTCTATTCTAAAAACATAGCTATATTTCCTGATCAACTCGGCCTATTAATTGTGGAGGATTGTGCTATTGACGAAATCAGCTTTTAATTTATTTAATCTGGGTGCCAGAATTCCTAAGAATTCGCTGAAATCGTCATATAACATCTCACAAATAAAAAAAAAATACTTTTAAACTAATCGGTATTACATCATACCATAACGAGAATTATTTTCTCCTTTTTGATTATTATTCCTGGGCTTGTTTAAATATATTGGCAAGGTAAATTCTGTTTTAAATCTTATTAAACTAATAATAAATTTAATACTAAAAAAATAACTATTATTAATAATGCACAATGAAAAGGTTGATAAAAGTAAAATCTCTTTTATTCTAACAAACTAAAAATATTTATAAGTTAAATTACGAATTAACTAAACAGGAAAATACACACACACTAATCCAGATAATGAATCGATTAACAAAAACAGTTAGATTAAGCAATTTAATAATGTCCCAAAATCTTGTATAAAATTCTTTATTAGAAAGTCCCTTGAATATGAAAAGTCTATATCAGGATGGTAGTCTAAGCTTAGATAAACAATTGTTTGTAAACAAAAAATTAAGTCACTATCAGGAAAAGTTATTCTTAACTTACCGGTAAGTTCATGTAGGTTTATGGGATCCCAGATCATGAGAATTTTCATTGGTCTCTCCTGCTGGCATCTTCCATTATTGTTCCGTTCTATAGCTGGAGAAAAGGCACGGTTGTAGTGACCCTTTTATTGCAAAAAGCAGTCTTCACAAGTCCTGTTTCCATGTTTGCATGACAGCTTGGTACAGCAAAGGGCATACCTGTGTAGAAGTATATTTCTTGCCACAGGTTATGCTCGCGGAAACCTCCAACTTTCAGAGACGTAACTAGAAGTTAAAGAGAAGACCCAGATTGAAGTTGTCCTCTCCTTTTTATATCGTGATCCAGTTTATGAAACTTCTGCGCACTCTTTTGTCTTTTTATCAGCATATAAGATAATAATCTTGTACACTCTCTCTTAAATTTAAATTACAAAGTCTTAATTTTTTTTAGCATTATTCTTCCATCTTTAATTAGCTAAAATATTTTTCTTTTAGCTTATACTTTTGGCATTCTTTTAATTTATCTGGATTAGTAATCTGTATGTCATTTATTCTTTCCAATTTTTATTTCCAATTAGATAAAAAAAAAATAAGAATGACAATTTTAACTTTTATTGCACGTTTTAACAAAAATTATACTAATCAAAAAAAAATCTAAATTTACTTTTTTAGCTTTTACCAAATGCCAATATATTTGCAACGTATATAAATAAACGTTACAATATATATATCAAGTTCCAATCAAAAAGTGGCTGTTAAATGGGTCTCTCTCCAAACTTCCTGTAATAGCATCTCTGAATTATTGTGCTGTTATGTAGTGACACAGCTTATCTATTCACCAAAATTTTTTTAAAGTGCTAACGTTTATGGATCACAAGTTATTATGTAAATTGTGATGTCATATTTCCTGCCTTAATCCATGATAGAAAGCTATGCTAACATTAAATTTTGTTTTAAATTGGGCAAACCTATAACAAAATACTTGAAATGATTCACATTGCCTAAAGCAATGAAGTTACAATTTACACAAATGTTTTCAAGTGGTTTTCAAGATTTTGTGACATTGGGTGACCATTGAAGATGTTGATGAAGATTCAAAACACTCACATTTCATGCCTTAATTCATGGTCACAACATGCTTCACCTTAAATTTTTTTAAAATATCTCTGTCATTACATAATACTTGATTTGATTAAGAAATGATACCATTAGCTGCTGTGAAAGATAGGCAGATGTACAGCTATTTTAGAAAGTCATCTAAATGCAAGTATTTAGTCTATCTATAAAATAAAGAACTATTCTTAATTAATCTATTACTATGTGAGGTTTAACATAGTTGTTAGAATGCTAAGCTTGAAAGTAAATATTCCAAAATTGAACTAACCTGTTCTTTCTACTACTTGTATATTATATGAATTTTCAAGTTTTATATAACCATTCATTTATTATTTTCCTATACTAAAGTAGTTAATATAGACTCTACAATATCTCTCTTAAAGTATTGAATAACTTACTGATAAGCTAAAATTAATAGCTGAGATGAAACTATAAGTTTATTATTAGTAAGCTTCTATTTTATGGACTTAGTGCTTTCGGAGCCCTTACTGCTCCATAATCATAGTCCTTTTTACAGGCTGTTGATTCTATGCAAATCCATGCAAATTACAACATCCACCTTTTCGAGATCGCAAAGCACGTGTCTTTTCTGTTGAATAACATTAGACAAGTAGATATAATCTTAAGGATATTTTTAAATCTGAATAACATTAGACAAGTAGATATAATCTTAAGTATATTTTTTAAATCTTTACTTTATCTTCCCACTATAAATTATTATGCACCTATGTATGGATCGTGGTAAATTTAGATTATGGTGTTTTGTTGACAAAAGAATTAAATAAGGCTGCATTTTGTTGATCTCTCTAATAAAGGTATATATGTTGGAAATGAAATGAGGGAAACCAGATTAAGTAAAGTCAAAATGTGAATTCAGAGTTAGATGAAAAAGTATTAGCAATTAAATATTCAGATGATATCATAGTTGTAAGTGGAGTTAGAGAAAACTTAATATATTAGGAAAGGTAATAGATTGAAAAGATGGACCATAGTTAAGAAGGATGAAAAGATGGACCATAGTTAAGAAGGAAGAAAACCAAAAATATGATATGGACAATGGACAATAATGAAAGATTGATGGATTTTTTTTTTTTTGGTGCTTCCATCAAGAACAAAGGATTCAGTACATTTTAACACCACATGTGATAAAAACCTGGTGGAGATTTTAAAAGTTATGGATGCAGGCGGACCTCTACTTTCATACATTCTACTTTTGTAAAATTTGCTATTTCATTCACATTTCGTATTTTCAATTTTTTTATCAATATATATGGAAAAATGCATACTTTCCTGTAATGACTCTCCCCTTCTCTTGGACTATTAGTCACTATTCCTCTCCAACATAAATCACATCCATTTTCAACAATACAGGGTCTGTCTTGATCAGGGACTTCTTGAGTTAGCACATGTGTTGATAAGTTATGTCTTGTGAGATTATGTGCTATCATTTTATGTACATTTCTGTTTTGATTTTAAAATATCTGCACTTAAATGCTATCCTAAGAAAATCTATTAATGAATATGTGTGAGACATACTTTGCCCTCAAATGAACTAAGCTACAATAAATATTCATTTGTTAACAGGTCTTCTTAGGATAACATGTAAACACAGATATTTATAAATTACAGTGATTTAAGAAAAGTTTGCTACATTTTTAAATTTCTGTTTTGGTGAAGAAATTTGCTCTTATTAAGTCATAAACATGGGTGAAGAATGAAAAAAACAGCAGTGTTGATGTGGACAAAAAGAAATCAAGGTCTCATGAGCTCTGTACAATCAAGACAGAAGATGATATAATTAAGATGTTCTGAAAGCCACAAATCGTGTGCTTGAATTGGTTGTTCATATGATTTCAGCCAATCAGTAATCGTTGGAAGAATGTGATCCTCCAATGAAGAGCGTATATCTCATGTACGAAAGGCAATAGAAAAAGACACAGCATGTTATAGAACTTTTTATCAAGAAAAGAAAAAGAAGAGTACAATTCAATTATCTCTTGACAAATTTATAAAAGAAATAATAGATACTAATCAATAAAAAAAATATTTTGAAAATCATTTTGATGTATTTTTTACATTGCTCTACTTTCATACATTTCTACTTTCATGCACATCTCAGGAACCAATTAGAACAAAAGTAGAGGACTATCTATACTGTTATGAATGAAAGTCAATGTTTCCTGTGACTCAGTGGAAGACAATGCAGTATTTTGAAAAGCAAAGGTAAGAAGAGGGTTAATATTACTGACTATAGTAAGGAGTGCTATGTATTTGATGCACAAATACTCTGGTTGAAATTGCCTTTAGTATTAGACAGTTTATTTTTTTATTAGAGAAGTATCTCATATTTAAAAAGATAAATGGTGAAAGAGGATGATTAATAGTTAGATGGACAAATTCTACTATCATATTATTTAATGCACTCTTAAGATATATGAGAATTAAATAATAAATCATTATGAAAATATGCTATTTGTATAATCATCCAGACTCTACAAATTTGTTGATAACTAATAGTAATAATAATAATGATGATGATGTACAGTTGTAAATATTAATTTATTAAACCCATAGTCAGCATATATATATTTAAGGTATAACCTTAACTATGTGCCTTAAGCGTTAAATTTGCCACTAGAAGGCACTGCAAGATCTTCAACACAAGATTACAACTTTATAAAGATAAGAACGGACACTCTTATCTTCAATCTACTTTCTAATTATATAGGTGAATCTAAAGCATTTTGATTCGAGTGTGAAGCTGTTTAACTCTTCATTAATTTCTATTAAACACTAACGTTTGCGAAATCTTTCGAAATACAATGAATTAATGTTGAAATCTTGTAGTCAGAAATATTTTGAAACAATTTAAAGTTGTAAATATTAACTTATTAAGGGCATAGTCAGCTCGCAAGTACATATATATATATATTTAAGGCTATAACCTTAATACTATGTGTCTTGAGGGTAATGATAGTGATGACGTCAACTATTATTATTACTATTAAAAAAACCTCCAATAATATTTTAAAAATTGGATTTTTTTTTTAAAAAAAATATCAATATTTTTTTTTTATATGTTTTCTATATATATATTAATATTTAAAAGTTTTACATATAAAATATATTTATTGGTTTTTCTATAATTTTACAATACGAACTTTGTTTTATCTATATTTTTTTTATAATAATTCTGATTATTTTTAATTAATACAAAATTAAATTTCCAATTTTTACAGCTCCTTATTTCAATCTGATGTGGCATCTTTTTAATGTGCTTGTTGCCTGCTCATGATCTTGGGGTTAAATAAGAATTGGGTTTTCAGATATCGGAATAACTTTTTAATATAAATTTTTTTTTCTTCAGATATCTGGTTTTTTGTTCAAGCCAGCTAGATTATATATACACTAAGAGAAACCAGCTTTAAATAACAATTGCAGGCAATGTCATTCTATTAAGAATAGTGTAGCTAAAGTTGTTACAAGATTAGTGAACAATGATTGACGAATCTTTCAGATAAAAATAGGATACTCATTTCAAGATAAATAACAAACTACTTATTCACATATTTTAATTCATTTTTATTTACTGTACACCTTCAACTGTATAATAGACTTTTTCAGAACAATTGGTTTCATTGTCTCAATCTGAAGGTTGTTTTCTATATAGTCAAAACTGTAAATTACTATGCATATGTTTTCCTGCATTTTTTAATGCTTACATTTGCAATTGTACCACCATCTTTTTCAGAACAGTTAGTTTTATTGCTTTGCTGTAAATAAGTCTGTTAAATGTTTGAAATGGTAAACCAATTTTTACATGTTTTATGCCTTTTTATAGCTACAGTTTTAACAGTACAAGGTCTTCTCTAGTGTAATTGTTTTTCACAGCCTTATTCTGAATGTCTACCATGCAGAATTGTAAATCACTTATGTACACCACTTCACAAGGTGTTAAAAGTGGATAGAAATCAGTCTCTATCTTGCACGAGAGTGTTGTAGTGAAAATTATACTATAGAAATATTATTTATTAAGTGGATAATCTCTAATCTAATGAAGGACTAATAAAATTTATTAATACGTTTTCCAAAAGTAATTTGTATCAAAGTTGTGAGGGTAGGAAGTTTGACACATCAATTAAACTGTAGTAATTGACTATATATATACTGAACAATAATAAAGATATGGGTAAGAGGTTAAGATCTGGGCCAACTGATGAGTGCTGGTTCAGCATGAAAAGTGCATCTTGGGGATCAGGTCTTTTTCACAGGTTTTTGATCATATATTTATGATTTCATCCATTCACTCAAGATGTTTAAGGTTGAGAGAAACCAGTCCCTATCTTGCATGAGAATGATGCAGTGAAAATTACACTATAGAAATTTCTAGTGTAATCTAGGACTAATAAAATTATTAATATATTTTTGTACATGATTTCACTAATCTTTTTAATATTTTTATGGTTACAATTCTACCTTGCATGAGAATGATGCAGTGAAAATTACACTATAGAAATTTCTAGTGTAATCTAGGACTAATAAAATTATTAATATATTTTTGTACATGATTTCACTAATCTTTTTAATATTTTTATGGTTACAATTCACTCCTTTGCATCATAACTGTAAACCACTTATGCAAAGGTTTTTCATACATTCTTGATGTTTCCAGTTTCAACTGCATGATAGTCTTTTTCAGAGCAGTCCATTATATATAGAAAACCTTGGATGAGGGTGGTGTAGAGAAAATTGTGCCACAGAAATATTATTCATTATTGGATAATCTCTAGACTAAGGAAAGATTAATAAAAGTTATTACGTTCTTATTTAGTGCTTTTTTTTTAAAGATGTGAACTTTTAGTTTTATGAGCTTTGCAAAGAGAAAATTTTTGCGAATTATTTAATTACAATTTCTTTTTTTTGGCATTGTCTTATTAATCAATCCACTTTTAACACAGTTCTGTGAGGAAAGGCAGTGGAAGGAGAGGATCAAATAGTTTTTTAAGTTCTGAGGAAGATTGCAGGGGCAATCGAAACTGTAAAAAGATCGAGAAACGATTGTCTGAGCATTGGTTAATAATAAAGAAATTAAATGTATTGAAAGTGGACTGAGAAAACTTTTGGCGGGTTAGAAGCACATTTTTTAAACAGTTTATTACAAATTTGCCATTTTAAGACTTTAATTGTTCAAGAAATTGATTTTTTTTGTTGTTATTTAAACTTCAAATACTTTTTCAAATTTAGAAATTGTTTGTTCATTTAAAATTGAATCATATATTAGACTGACTAATTTATCAACAAAGATTACTAAATTTTAAGTAAAATTTGCTTGAGTTTAAAAGTTTTATAATGAAATTTCCGAAGCAATTGGGAAATTAATTTAAATTTGAATAAATACAGAGCAAATAAGAACATTTGTAATTTACGTGTATGAAGGTCCAACTCCAAATTACTTTTGTTTCACCACAGTTTTGCTGCCTAATAGTGTAGGATTCAGTAATCAATAGATTCTTGATGGTAGTGCTTTTTAAATCTATCCAGTGTTGTCCTATTCAATATACTCAGACTATTTAATGATAGGGCTTATTAAATTCCTTTTTAGTGTTGACCTATCTAATATCGTCTGACTATTTTTCTAGATTATGGCTTTTATTAGTGAAAAGCTCTTTGGATTTGGACACTTACTCTTGCTTCTGAAAATAAAGATGTTCAAATAAAAGTTTTTTTTTTCCCATTTTTTTTTTAACGCTTTTCAGAGTTTTAACATTATGATGTGAATATAGAAAGTATTCCTGGCAAAACAAATCACAGAAAGACCTTCTTATTCCAACAAATATACATATTCTTATAGAATATTAAATTATTTGTGATATATATATATATGGAGTATTAGTTGATTTGTGAAAATTTCAATCTAGGTTTGACAGAGAAACCAGCTCTTTCACAAATCTGATGATGAGTTACATAATCTTTGAATAGCAAATGACATAGTAGAAAATATGTGTCTTTATAGTAGCAATTATTTAAGATTTATATAAAAGTCTTTATTAATAATTTCACTCTTTTGTAGTCATGTTGTATTCTTTAATATTTATATAAACATGTTAGTCCATATGTAAAGGTGGATTTCCATTTTTATTATTTAAAGGAGGTTGCCATGACAACAAATTGAAAGTGTTGACTTATTGCTATTGCATTCATTGACATATATATAACATTTCGCTACATTTTTCTTTTAGTTTTCTTTTCTGTTTTTTTTTTTTAAATATAAATTTACTTTGATATTTTTTTTCAAGGTGTATATTTTTAGTGTATTTTTATATTGGACTATCATCATCTAATATTGTTGAATTCTTTAGAAAAGTTTAATTTTTTTTTTTTTTAAATATTCCAAATCATTAACTTTAGTAATATACACAAACATTAGATATCACTAACTTTAGTAATATCAAGCAAACAAATGTTAATAATATCACACAAACAGGTTAGTATATCATAACTGTTAGTAATATCACAGCAAACAGGTTATATATCACAACTTTGAGAGGTATTTTCCCCTCTTCTTCAGGTGTTGCTGGCGACCAGGACAGTACTACATGGGATTCAACCTGGGTCCTTAGATTCTTGATTATTGAAATTTAAGTAACTCTAACCAACTAGCATCCTCCAAAGGCAACAGTATGTAGTAATTTCATATACTTATCTATATTCCTCCTGATTTCCCATTTTCCTCAGAGCAAAGTTGATTAGTGATTTCCATACATTATTATAGTCACATATTTATGGATTTTTCCATTTCATGGAGCAGCTTCTTTAAATTTTCTTCTTGTACCTTTCTTCTACCAATATTTTTATTCCAGACCAATGAACATACTTCAATTGGAAAATACAAAAATAGATAAAGAAAAAAACAAAGAAAAAATTTAAAGAACTGCACAGAAATGCAAAAAATCCCATAACAACCTAGTGTGACTATACATAATGTATGGAAATCACTAATCAACTTTCCTGAGGAAAAAGTGGAGAAATCAGGAGGAACCTCATAGAAAGTATAGAAATTACTACATACTGTTGCCTTTGGCAGGATGGCTCAGTTGGTTAGAGCGTTACCTTAAATTTCAATAATCAGAATCTAAGGACCCAGGTTCGAATCCCATGCTAGTACTGTCACTGGTCAGGCCAGCAACACCTGAAGAAGAGGGGAGAAAAATACCTCTCGAAACGTTGTGCATATACTAACCTGTTTGCTGTGATATTACTAACAGTTAGTGCATATACTAACCTGTTTGCTGTGATATTATTAACATTTGTTTGCTGTGATATTACTAACAGTTGGTGCATATACTAACCTGTTTGCTGTGATATTACTAACAGTTGAATGCATTTGGAATATTTAACTAAAAAAAAAAAAAAAAAGACATTCAACACACATATTAGATGATGGAAATAGTCCAATATAAAAATACAACTTACTTTGATATTATTTTAAAAAAAAGAATGAACGCAAGAAATTATAATTTTAAAACTGTTTTCCTAGTGAATTATTTTTTTCCAATTAACATACTCCTCCGTCTTACAATATCTATATTAACTTTTTAAGGAAAAGCCATGAAATGGATATATTTTATTTCTTTTATTTATACAGTTTATTTTATTTTACCATTCAATGCGGTTATTTTTAGTTTAGCATTTCTGTTTAACTGAAGATGACTGCTAAAGTGATCAAAACAGTCCCTATCAAATAAAATAAGAGCATATAAAGAACTATTTTTGCAATTAGTCTTTACTCAGAAATTGATTTTGTGATATATTTCATTTTTGTTTTTTTGTAAGGCCCCTTATGGCTTAGAGGTTAATTCATCACTTGCTATGTTCATGACTTAGGATTTGAATATGGACTGATGAATCTCAAATTATTTCAGGTTACAAACTGGATTTTCTTTCATTAGGTTATCCATTTGCTCTATAATGAAACTGAATATTTTTTACCTGTGTTTTACTCTCTTGCTAAAGATTTCTAGATATTATATTTCTGATCATTATTGGATCGTTATCTGGATTGATGTGGACCATCTATTGGAAAAATTATATACTTCTTGATAAGAATTTACTTGAACCAGACTTAGACACCAGGTTATAGACATGGTAAGGTGGTTTTCTGGGTTGGTTGTGGGTTATCTATCGGAGGAAAAAAAAATAACCTGGTCCAGACTTAACACTAGGCCATATATATGATAGGCAAATGCATTTCTTTTGCATAATGAGGCAATGAAATTGTTTAGTAAAGCTGTATCTAATTATTATTAATTAGAGAATTAAGATCCCAGGTTTGATCTTGGTGATTAGATGAATATCAATGTAAAAACAATATAAAATATGATTGTAATCTGATATAATCTTCAATATAAAACATGATTGTAATATGATGTAACTTTCACAAAAAGTGTAGGAAGTATTATGTCCTTATTACTACTGAGATCTAATCTATGCTAATCCTTTGAACATTATTCTTTTGTATGTTTATTTAGAAAATTATCACGACTTGTTTATCTCACATTCATCTGTATTAGAGATGGATGAACTCTGATTTCATTTTATAGCTGATCAGCCATTGAATTTTTTGTCAAAATTGTGAGTGCAGTAAGTCTGACATATCAGTTAAACTGTAGTATATACAAACACTTTTACATGCTGGGTGAAGAAGCTGTTAATGGTAGGAAAACAATCAAAGTAAATTAATGTAGGCCAAGTGCTTTCGAGGATTTTTTTTTTTTTAAGTATCATAGCATCGGCCGGGACGCGAACCCGCAACCCGGGCAACTGCCTGCAAGTGCAAGGCAGTCGCACTGACCTCTTGACCACCAATGCAAGACTGTTTTCGAGGATTTGTGTCTCATAATCATAGCCAAAACAGATTTTATATCATTGTTGTGATATATATATATGCATGGAACAATGATAAAGCTATATCTGGGATATTGTGATCTGAGCCAAGTGATGCATTCGGGATCAGCATCAAATGTGGATCTTGGTGATCATACATTTATTTCACATGTCTTCGGTCATATGTTTATGATTTCATCCCTCCATAAGGTATTAAAAGCGGAAAGAAACAAGTCCCTACCTTGCTTGAGAATGATGTGTTGAAAATTACTTTATAAAAATATTATTCATTAAGTGGATAATCTTTTAATCTAATGAATGACTAATAAAAGTTACTAATAATTCAGCATACTTTCACCAAAAACTTTTTTGGTATATTGCTTTCCTGCTGCAACGGAATAATTAAAAACTGGACACGGACATTTCTATTGACTTACTCACTGTTTGCATGATTTGGATGTAGAGATTGCAACTCCCACTAATTTTAAGAAATTGTTGCCATGCCTATCTTACCGCTCTTCTTCTCCCTTTTTTATTTATATGTCAAATGCGTTGACCAGGAAGCGAACCGGGCCAGCTGTTTGGAAGGTCGCTATGCTAACCGCTAGGCCATCAACGATTGACTTCCTCTCCCTTCTTCCATATTATTTTAATAAAAGAAATGGTTTTCGAAATTAAAGTTTAATTTTGTAAATGGCTTTAGGATAGCTTATTTATAGTATTCAGTAAATTAAAAAAAAGAAAGGACTATTGATTATTTGGAAAATAATTGGATATCCTAAACTGAAATGATATGTGTTTGTTTTGATAAGGAAGGGAGGGAAGATGAGAAAAAATATTTATGATAATCAATATTTTGTATTTGCTTTAAGATATTGAAATAAAAATCTACGTTAAAGGCATTCTTATGTAATTTTTAACTTGTACTTGATCTTTGAAAGAAAATAACGGTCACAAAAAAAAAAAAATGTTACTAGTAATAGATAAGGAAAAAGAAAAAGTTATAAATAATTAAATAGATTTATTTTTAAAAAATATATAACATCTTATGCTAAATATTGTTTTTGTTTGAAGTGACAGTATTAAAAATTAAATATTTAATTTAATATGCGGTTGGACAGGTACATCTCGTTTCAAGTACTATCTCCAAGACAGAAGTTCAATATTATTCGTTTGCTTGAATGTATGTTATGGTGACATTTTAAAGGTATTTATATTTTGGACTATTTCTATCATCTAACATTAAGCCATCAATCTCATTAGGAAAATTGTAATTAGATTTTTCAATTACATTCAATTCTTAGTAGTAGCATACAGCTTTATCTTTCTTATTGTATTGCCAAATCCATATAATATTAAGACATCTATATTCTTTATTACTTTTTACAATGCTTTTTTTACAACCCACTATTGGCAGTTTCAGTTCTGAAGAAGATTTCTGGGGCAATCGAAACTGCCAATAGTGGGCTGTAAAAAGCATTGTAAAAAATAATTAAGAACAAAGATGATATTAATATTATAGTAGCATACAGGTTAGTATCTACACAACATTCTGAGTAGTATTATTCACCTCTCTTCTTCAGGTGTTGCTGGCTTGACCAGTGACAGCATGAGAATCAAATCTGGATATGTAGATTCTTGAATATTGAATTTTAAGGAAACTATCCAACTTGAGTTATTTTGTGTAAAGGCAACTATCAATAGAACTATTATATATTTACTTATCAGGTGCTTCTGACTTTTCCAGAACTTTTAAGTTCTGAAGAAGATTGCTGAGGCAATCGAAACTGTCAATAGTGGGTTGTAAAAAGCATTGTAAAAAATAATAAAAGAACATAAATGATATTAATATTATAGTAGCATACATATTAGTATCTACACAACATTCTGAATAATATTATTCACCACTCTTCTTCAGGTGTTGCTGGCTTGACCAGTGACAGCATGGGAATCAAATCTGGGCATTTAGATTCTTGAATATTGAATTTTAAGGAAACAATCTATCCAACTGAGCCATTTTGCTGAAATGCATCTGCCAGTAGGAACTTTTATATATTTATTTATCAGGTTCCTTCTGACTTTCCCACTTTTTTCTTAAGAGTTAGCCACTTTCAGACATTATGTATTGTCATTCTAGATTGACTCATGAGATTATTTGCCTTTACCATATGAACAGCTCTTTTGATTTTTTTTTCTCGATACCTTTTCTTCTCTGTCCAATATTTTTGTATTTCTCCAATCACATATAGGTTGTTTGAACAGCTTTTTTTTGTATTTTTTTCTTTGAAATTTTCTCTCTGTCCAATATTTTTGTATTTCTTTCTTATTGCATTGCCAAATTCATATAATATTAATGTCACCAATATTCTTTATTACTATTTACAATGCTTTTTTTTTTTACAATGACAATTTTAATTGCTCCAGGAATCTTCTTCAGAACTTCTAGTTAACAATATGTTTCATTGGTACATATACGAATTTACTACTTTAAGACAAATTTGCATTGGGAAGATATGGCAGAGGATACATCAGGGAATTACAATTAGTCATAGTGTTGAAGTATTACAGAAAGAAAAGTTTTCCCCTGAAGTAATTAAAAGGCAGCATGAAGACAGGTCAAACAGGGAAATGGACCAGTATAATCTATATGTGGTTATATTTGTGGTACACAGGTTAATTTATATAGTCATTGTGAAACTCTTTTCTAGGACAGTTTTTTTACCTTCTTTCCTTGGAGCTGAATTGGATGTATTCATTTATGAGTGTGTATTGATATTGTATTAGGAAGGGTGCAGGTTTGCATAAATTGCTTCTAGTGTTGAAAGTGGCATTATCTTGAAAAGAATAATGTCAACAAGGACACAGATCGAATAATTCCAATTTTCTCAAACTTTTTACAGTAGTTTTACAAAAAAATATGGATTAAAATGGAAATCTAAAGAAAGTAGAGATAATTTTATTATATTTTGAAGATGTTATGGTTAGTTTCAGTAAAAACAGTACTTGTGATGCATAACATATTACAAGGGCCATCAGATGAAAGGAGTAAAGTAGATCTGCAGAAAGTAAAATTACAGACAAATGTTAACTTTTCACTAAAGAAGAAAGTACAGATTGATATCGCAGTGAATGAGAAGGAATTAAAAACTATATATCTTAGACAGATTATTAGCACTGATGGAGAGATAAGCAAAATTAATCATATACTTGGATGAAGTCTTTTTGTAGAAATATTATTTAAAAATGTCTATGTGTTTGAGAAGAATTTTAATAATCAATGAGAAAACATGAGCCCATTTCACATAATATTTACACAATGTTATTCAGCAGCAAATTTTTTCCCTCATCACTATTGGATAGAGCAGTATTCAATAGAGATTTATTATGCACTACTATTTATATAAAAGGTAATGTTCAATGACTTTTCACTAAAGAAGAAAATACAGATTGACATCGCAGTGAATCAGAAGGAATTAAAAAATTATATATCTTAGTCAGATTATTAGCACTGATGGAGAGATAAGCAAAATTAATCATATACTTGGATGAAGTCTTTTTGTAGAAATATTATTTAAAAATGTCTATGTGTTTGAGAAGAATTTTAATAATCAATGAGAAAACATGAGCCCATTTCACATAATATTTACACAATATTATTCAGCAGCAAATTTTTTTCCTCATCACTATTGGATAGAGCAGCATTCAATAGAGATTTATTGTGCACTACTATTTATATTTATAGATTACCAAAGCTCACAATATGTTGTGGAATAGGTGAGAAAAAAAGAAATTTTGATAGCCATGTCTTACCTATACTCACTTATTGATATCTGAAATTTGGATTCAATAAAAGAGAACTCTGGACATGCAGTGGAATGTGGATAGTTGTGTGTTAAGAATAATGAGAGGAAAGGTAGGCATGAGTGAGAAAGCAAACAGGTATCACTGAGATCATTGAAATAATTAGGAAACCAAAATGATATTGGATTGAATATGTTGCTAGAAATATAATGGTATATGAACCATTAACGTCTTAAGCTATATTCCAAGAAATAGAAATTTTGAAAAAATTATCTATTTTTTATTATCTATAGATATCATATCTATCCATATGATAGATAGGTGGATGAGATAAGGAAGTATGTCAGAGTAATGTAGAGAAGAGAAGCTGTGGATTAAAGGAAATGGATCAAAAATTGGGGAAGACTTATTCTTTCAATTGGTGGATGTGTAAAGTTATCACATTTCTCAAAGCAATGTTTGACTTTGTGGATTATAGGAATCTGAGATCATGCTGTAAGCTGGTGGTTTTATCTGGATAGCAAAGCTTTTCAGTGCTTATGAACACAATATTTTTAGTGTACTCATTATTAGCAGTTGCAATGCTGACATGCGTGACTGTGGCCCAATTCAGTTTTATTGATATAGTGTTTTGGAAATTTTTTAAAGAAATTGTTAGGTAAAACATGAATGGTAGTTTGTTTAACTACAGTTCATGTTTTCAATCACCCACATAAATGGTGATTTGTTTAGCCATAGGACATGTTTTCATGCACCCTGGCCTCATTCTGATGCTTATAACATCATCAATTCTGTACTAAAGAAAATAGTAGATTCGAAGTAACAATTTGGTTACACATCTCATGATGAATTATTTTGGCAGCGATTAGTCAATTATTAGGTATGTGTGTGCTGATATTTGCAGTGATTTATTCCTGTGTTTTTGTGCTTTCGTTGAACATTTTTGTGTTACTGAGTTAATAAGGTTTAATTTCTGACTAGTGATTTTTATCAGTCCCCCCATCTTTAATGGTTACAGTCATCATTCTTGAATCTACGATTATGTAATGCACTATGGTTTTTCCTTTATTGAAGCTAGGAATCTCTCAGCCACTATGCCCAGAGAAACCTGTTAGCCATCTTATCTTCTTTTTCCATTTCCCACCTTAAGTTTTTCCCATATTTTTCTTTATCCTGTTGTAACCCATTTCCACAACATCATCTTTGTTCACTCTATGGCCTTTATATCTTGATCCCCATTATCTTTTTCCAAACCTAAAAGTAATATTTTACTCCATCCTAGAGCCCTCTGTTGTAAGATTGAGTAAACAAAAGTTATTGATATAGAGCTATATCTAAAGCTTCAGATTATTTTCTGGATATTGACCTTTTTCAATATGGATTTTTTTATATTTCTTTTACACTGTTAAAATTAACAATATGAGTCTCAAAAACATTTTAAATTGATGTTTATAAATATATTTATATAAAATATACAAACTTTAGTTATATTTAACTTCTTTTGCAGTTTCAATCCACTAATATCAATAGAAGATCCTTTTTTTTATTGTATAATCATCTTTTCTTCAATACAAACATAAGTTTTTTAAAATACAAGAGGCTCCATCCAATAGTCAAAACTGTAAAGTTGGAAAGTTTTATATGAATACATTTTTGACCATTGAACATCTATAGTGAGAACATACAATCTAAAATATTAAAAGAATCACAATTTGTGATAGCATTATTCCATGACTTACAGAAAGAGAATTACCTATTGTACTGCAGGTCAAATACATCTCTAGCAATCCTGAACCCTTTAAGAAGGTGAGATTTTTTTTGTTAGCCCTAGTGATAATTTTTATTAAAAGTTCAACATTTGATTTTAATATTAACTCTTTATTGTATATTACAGTACAATAAATTAGGTTTTATTTAATTATAATTTGAATTTACAAATGAAATACATTCTAAAACATTATATGTTTGAAAATATTGGAGAAATAATAACTCAAGTATACAATGATAACAAATAATTATTCTTTGTTGTTGGTGGGTAGTATTCAGGAGCACAATGGAGCTATCAGATCAAGAAAATATAACAAAATCTTTGTTGAATAAAAACTATGATTAAAACAGAAATGATTAAGCAATAAATAATCAAAACATCACATGATCACACATATGCTTACACATGCTGTTAATGAGTACCAAACTCTTTATACAATAGTCCCATCAAGGACAAGCCTTCATAATCAATGGATTCAGGAAGGTTTGTGCATAAAATCCCAATCTAGTTCCTGCTCATCCAACACCCCCAAACTAGTTTTTAGATTTGGGCTTTCATCTGTGAGGAGTCTTGGATTTGAGAGCACTGCACTTAGATCTTATAATCTAATGTAGCCTTCCAGCAGCCACCTTTTACCTATTTGGTTAACTACAAAGCTAGAAGCCAAAGATGAATATACCATAATGTTTCCAACTCAAGCTCATTTGCTTGTACAGTCACATAGACCTGAACTCAGTTCATCATCAAGACATTTTGGTTGCTGGAGGCTTGCATTAGATATTAAGATCTAAGTGCAGTGCTTTCAAACCTAAGGTTTTTTACTGATGAAAGCCAGAAGCTAGAAACTGGTCAGGGATGTTGGATAAGTATGCCCTAGATAGGGATTTTATGCACAAACTTTGGCTACATCCATTGATTATGAAGGCTAATATTTGGGGGTATTACTGTATGGAGAATTTGGTTCTATTATTAAATAATAAATAACACTGAGACTTTTAAGAAATGCATCAAATTCCCTTTTAAATTTTAAAATTTCTAATTTTCAAAATAACTCAAAAAGTTTTTTTGTAACATCTTTATAAATGTGTTTACTGATCTTTTTCAAAATGAGAGTTAGTATTATGATCATAATTTTTTTTGTTTAAATTACAGTCAAATTTATGAACTTCTATTTTTAAAAATAAAACATATATGAGTAAAATCAATATGTATACATATATTCTTTTAGTTTTTAATAAATTACTGTAATATTATTGTGTAAGCAACATCACAAATGTTTAATATACCATGCAGAAAATGAGTTTTTTGCTGTGACAACAATCTCAAAGGAGTCTCACAGATGCATTTGAAACTGGAAATCAAGGTCTAAATTCATCAGGTAAGTGGAAGTGGAACTAATTGCCATTTATCTTTTATCACTTCTGTGAAATACCTCTTCTGATTTAAAAAAAAAGTAATACATCAATATTATATAATTTTTGCTTTCTAGTATTATTTAAGCATGAAAACTAGAAGAATAATGTTAAAGCTTATTCAGAAAAGCATTTTATTGTGGAACAATTACTAGCACAATCTCCAAAACAAGTAGCCATATTTGAGAATGTGACACATAAAAGAAAGAGTTAAAAGAGGAAAAGAGAGCATTATAAGGTTTTTCTATTGTTGGCTAGTAGAGATCTAATATTTATTAATTTCTAGGTAAGAATAATTAGAAAGCTATTTTCTGAATCAATTTTGAATCATTAGAATATTGGCTATGAACCAACTATCTGAAGAAAAAATAAGTTTGTGTGGAACCTTAGGTTAGTAATCACTGTATTACAAGAGCTCTTTTTAATCTTATACACACATGTATATATATGGGAATGTGTGTGTGGCTTTTTATTAGAAATATTTTTAAAAATATTTTGTAAATACATAAATTATTTTTAAAGGGGGAAAAAAGAGAAAATTATAATATACAATATTTTTATGCTTTCTGCCACATCGATTTGTAAAACTTCAAAATACATACTATAGTTATAAAAATAAAATTATTTTTATATGAATATAATATACTTACAAAAAATATAATTTTCACACTTTAAATACAGCTGAGATATCTAAGTATGATATGGTTGAATATTGATTGCTATGTATCACTTGCATACATGAAAACTTTGACATTTATTCTTCCTGATGTTTAGCTGAAATCTCAAATTTTTAAAGACTTAATCATTGTTTTATAGTATATTGTTGATCAATATTTTTTTATAAATGGGCAGCTGCAATCAAACAACAATTTTGATTTTTATATATTTTTTAATCATCATGTACAAATTAAAAAAAAAATCCTCCATCTTATTCCAGACTTCCAAAGAGACAAATCTGCCTATCTTCCCAAATTTTTTTTAATATATTCAATATTATTTCCTTATTATACAATGTAATAAATAGATGAGTAATAAACATTTTAATTGTTTTTTTATTTGATTTTATCAGTATTTTACATAACAAAAGAATATAAGGATTTAATTTATTTTCTTTTATGATTTTTATTTTACTGATCTTTAGTTTCTTTTTCTTCATGTTTTGAAATATTACAATATCTTATACATTAAATACTATATGTTTTATTCCCTTTGTGTCAATTATTTATTTCATAAGTAGAAATATGTGTTAAAATTTTGATCATATATCTATTTATAATTTAATATATTTTTTCATATTAAGAAATAATACAATATTTTTTATTCTATATAAAAGTATTATCTATTTCATAAATAGCAGTACATCAAAATGTTAGGATTTTAATTATATAATTATTTAGTGAGTAAATGTTTTTTAAAAAATTCCATTTTGGGGGACAAAAAATGCTTCACAAAGCATAACAGTTAGAGAGTTAAAGAAACATTAACTTTCTCTCATTTGACAGTTTTTTTATTTCACTTTTTGTAAACTTTGAACTTTAATTTTAGTATTAAACCATTATTATAAATCAGAATATAATAAATTTGACTTCATTTGATAGATATTTTTGTTTAGAAATTGAATAAATTCTAAAAAAAATCATGTTATTTTGCAATTATTCAAAAAAAAAAAGATTTTAATCAAATCAAAGCAAAGCAACATTTCATCTTCAATTACTGGAAGGAGCAGAATGATTTCAGAAAATAAACAAAATCTTTTTTATTTAAAGTGTGAATGAATAAATATCAATATCTTACAAATGTATCAAATTTTTCTTTAAAAAGTTTAAATTTTTTAGTAATTTTTATGATATTGCAATGTATTCTAACAGGCACTTAGTGATGATATGATAGTAAATAGTTCATAACTGGTACACCTGTAATTCCATTATTAATGTTATGTAGAAAAATTATAATATTTTATGTTTATAAATAATACATTTCCATACAATATATATATATGTAAAAATATATATTCTTGATTTGAAATGATTATTACATAATTATTGTGCAAAAATAATCAAGAATCTTACCTTTCCAAAAAAATCAAATTTTTAGTCATTTGAAATATTTTCTCAAAGTAATATAGCAACATTTTGAGATTCCAAGAAAACAATAGAAATCCATCAATGTGGAGTTTAGTGGACTTTGATACTGCTGCATTTTAAAATATCCTGACATCTTTAGAATTTTTATCATTTAAAATATTAAAATATACGTGGATTTTAATGATCAAAAATTGTATTTCCTGATTTTTCATATTGAGGGACTATCATTTGACTAAGGTATGTGGTTAAATTAAAGTTAAAAAAATATATGTGGTAACAATGGAATACAGTTATGGCAATTACAATGAATCATTTAATATAGAGTTTTTACTTCAAATTCAGGTTTTTGTAAATCAAATTCAGGTTTTGTAAATCAAAAACAGGTTTTTGTGAATCAAAATCAGTTTTTTATAAATCAAATTTGTTTTTTTTTTTGCACATTTTATTGATAAAAGTAGTGAAACAATCTAGTCCACATTGAAATAAATTGCAAGAAACAGTGGAAAATCTACCAAATCAATGAATGAAAAGAAGGCATGGTTGAGCGAGCAAGAACAAAGTTTTAATGGATTATAGTATATATAGTTAAAATTTAATAAAAAATGAGTGAGATTTCACACAATTTCAAAATAGTCCATCAATTGTAAGATCCAATTCATCTTAAACATCAAAATCTATAACAAGTTCAATAAATGCAGCCATTCAACCGAATCATCATAGAGGTCATCGTAGACATCTATATAACTGTTATAAGTAAAGATAAAAATGAAATTTTAATAAAGTGCTATAAAGAAAATAAATTGATTGCTGAATTGGCTGAAGTAGCAGCAATCAATAAAAATACTCCTATATAATAAATCAATGCAACAATGGTGCAGTAGTTGTGGAAAAAACCCATGGTGGCAAATAAATTACCAAAAATTGAACAACTGGTTACAGAAAATTCATGCATAATATTAAATAATATTAATAGTAAGATTACATGAACATGTCAACTTAAGTATATTTTCAATTAATAACGCATTGCAATATCTATCATTTTTTTTAAAAAATACATCAATACACATAAACTGACACAATTCGGAAATGAAAGTTGTACATATCATTTTTCACTCAAGAAGCTCCACAAGCATGTGAAAAAATAATATTTATTGATGAATTGGCATTAATTGTCACATTTGACAAGGAAAGACACTACCAAGAGTTAATACCGCTGCTATTAAAACAGGTAAAATTATCCATACAGTATTGCCACTAAGTGCAAGCCAGAGTTATATCAATGATACCAGAAGGCTTGTGCATAAAATCCCCATCTAGTGCCTACGTATCCAAAATCCCCAGACTAGTTTCTGGTGTTATAGCCTTTCATCAGTGAGGAGCCTTGGATCTGAGAGCACTGTGATCATGTGATGTTTATTGGCTTAATACCCCTGCTTATGTAATTATTCCAATCATTAGAGGATGTAACATTTACTTTAATTGTTGCAATGAATATCCACGAAGTAACATGTAACCAAATTATTGGAAACTTCTCTGCCAATGACAATATTTTTTGTGGATTTTTTTGGGAACTATTTGCTACATTAGAAGAAAATCACATCAGGTTCTTAGTTAGTTTTAGATAATACTATAATCCACAAGACATAGTAAGTGTGGGATCTTGTTGGTGAGACAAGCTGTAAATTGGGTTTTCTTCCTCAGTATTCACCTATGTTAAATGCAATCCAAAAAGTGTTTTTCAAAATGAAGTTGTGTGCAAGAGATTTGGTAGCAGATTCTGCAAATAATCTAAATTTAATGGGCATAATTGAAACATCTGTTGGGACCATTACATCTACCCATTGCAACAGTTATTGTCTAGATATGTGGATCAGTTTGCCATTGGCTACTGTGGGAGAGCTGCTGCATTAAATATATATATATATTATTTTGATTTTATTTTTGTTAAACATTGGTATAAGTATAAACACAATTGTTTCATTGTTTTTATTAATATATTTACAAAAAAACTGAATTTGAGTTATACAAAACTAATTTTGATTTACGAAATCGTGAATTTGATTTGCAAAAACCTGAATTTGAAATAAAAATACCCTATATTATGCATATAAGCCAATACGTATTTGAACTCCTGTTTCACTCTAGTTTTAAATTTTTTATGACTGATTATTATTATTATTTAAAATCATAATTATTATTTTATTGACAAGCCTTTAGTATATTTGTGGTATGTTAAAAAAATATGTCCGATGCAATGTGATTAAACAAATTTGCATAAACGTTTTTGACTTTTAAAAGTGCTAAATTGTCATAAAAAATATTATATATGAATCAGAAAAGTTATTATGTAGAATGTGTGAGTGGAGATATTACAGTAAAATTAATGCTACGGTATACATTACGTTAAGGAGAAAAATTATTATAGTATTTTACTTCCAGTTAAATAACAAATTAAACTAAAAATTAATCCTAAACGTAGGGTAAGTCATTCTGGTATTGTTTTTCTCTTAGAAAAAACTGTCTGATTGTCTCCCACCACTGCTTGGAGATTATCTTAGAACCATCTTAAAAGCTTAATTAAATCTGAAAAAATTTAATTAACGATAGTTATCTATTTTGTTTGTTCTTCAGAATAGAAATTATTATATTTCTTTATTACAGTTTGATTTATAAGTGTCAAATTTTCCTGTACTCACAACACTTGAACCTACATCTTTAGATAAATAGATTAATAATTAATACAAATTATTTGTTAGGCTAGAGATTATTGTATAATTCCTAGACCAAGTATAAACTTTAAATCCAGTTAAAGATTATTATTCTGCTTTTTAATTAAACGTAAACACATGAAATAGTTAATTAATTTTTGATCTTTTACCACTAATGCGTGGTATAAGTGCGAATATTTATATATAATTATCTTTTGCTTAGACGTTAAGATTACTTTTGAATTTGGGTGATCTGACGATTTAAATTTGTAATTTTTAATTATTATAATTTTTTATTACAAATTTCTGCTTTAATTTTTTTTAGGATTTGCAATTTAATGTTTATATCTCACTGGTGGGACACAAGGAAAAGCTATCATTCATTTATATTTATTTCATGAAGTCTTTTTTAAACTTTATAGATCTTCATTTTAGTTGATTTTTTTTTCTAAAGTTTTTCTAGCTGCTTGCTTTTCAAAGGTATTAATTTTTAATTTTTCCCTTCAATTTCTTGAGACGGTTTTGAGTGACGAAAGTGTAGGTCATACGGTACTTTTTGCATTATTTATTCTTTTGGACATTTAACTTGTCATTTGGTAGAATAAGGATCATCCTACTAAAACTATTGTCATTTGAAGTTTGGCGACTTCGTCTGAAAGTTAATAATGTAGAGCAGAATTTTTTTTTTTAAAAAGAAAGCATCAAAAAGTAATGCGATTTCTTCACGTGGAACTCTTTGTCTTATCAGTTCTATTATTTCTCATATTTTATTTAGCTTTTAATAATATTGGGGTTTACTTTCTTTTTTGACATTATGAAACTGAATACTATTTTATTATCAATGAATTGTTTTAATATGCTTTTTGTAAATGATGATGCAGAATCTGTCCTAAAGATGAAGCTTAGGAGGATGCTTAACTCACAAAGGAGAAATAAAAATGTTTATTGCCGATATAGAAAATTATATTTTTATTTTCTATTACACAGTATGAATAAAATGAAGGTATCTAATAAATATTAGTGAACTGTCAAACTCGATTTTTCTGGTTGAAAGCAGATTTAATCCAGTGTTTAGACAATGGGCATTGTTCTACTTATCTATTCACAGTTGCATAGGCGAATAGGGAAAAACAGGCAAAACTTTCCGTACAGTAGATAGGGATTTTAAGCACAAGCCTTCTGGCATCCATTAATTACTTTAGCTTGCACCGAATGACTCTATTGTATGGAGAGTTTTGCCTGTTTTTGTTATGACCAAGTATAAGAAATGGCGATCATGTGATGTTTAGCGGTGAATAGTGAAAGTATGGTTTTGTGGATATGTAGGTATTTATGATATATATAGTGAAAGTATGGTTTTGTGGATATGTAGGTATTTATGATATATATATATAAGACTATTTAAGTTCCAAATCAGAAATGAAAAGATGCAACTTTGAAATCTATATTAACGTTTTAAAAGAAAGCTAAAACTAAATCTCTGATTCATCTCCTTGGGAAGCACAATGCTCTCTTCACAGAGTGAAAAGATGAACCTTCAGTCCACAATTCCATTTTATAGTCATTGCACTAATACTTATTGACCAATCTAAATTAATTTGGGGTCTATATAATGTAGCTAATAGTTGTTGGAAATTTATTTAGCAATTAAGAAGGGAATAGCAATTGGGTTGATTGTGAATGGATCATCAAATCGCAGGTTTCTATAGAAATTACTGGCCAAATACCTAAATAGTATTTACTATGGTCTATGGTTTAGTGCACTGGTAGATTTGCAGGTTCAAGAACCAATGGTTCTTGGATCACATCAGCTCAGTCATTTCTTGTGCTCAGACTTCATATGACTTCATGAGTGATAAACAGGTTGACTTAACCTGCATGATTTAATATTATGAGAGATAAGAGGATTTGAGAAGTAAAGTTCCATGCATGATATCTAACCTCTATCACTTTTTGTTGAACATTGATTTGAGAAGTACACTTCTATGCATGATATCTCACCACTAACACTTTTTGTTTGAACATTGTATGACCTTCTGAGTGAAAAACCATTTAGTATTTTAATGTCATCACATTAGTTTTTTGTTATATCAGCATCACAGAACAGCTTCAACTTGATACTCATATCGTTTGAATAATGTTTGGTGTGAGGAGGTTTATTTTGTAAAATAAAACTTCATTGGTATTTACAATGCATTAATGTAGTGATTAAGAGTAAGGCATAAGTATTGCACCAGACAAATGTCACATGGTTTTCTTAGAGAATTTCAGTCAATTACTGAGTCTTTCATTGAAAACTTGAGTAATCAACGAATGTCTGATGTTAATGCTTTAATATTCAGATTCTGTGATCATTTTCTGGAGTGCACCTTTGTCATCAAGAACTTGGGGTTAGAAACCGGAATTGGTATACTTATTCATTATTGGTCTGAGTTTGTGGCGATAATAGTTTCTGATAGTTCTTTGGCATGAGGTAATACCCACAAGGCATTACATCATTTTCTCATCTCATTAAACATACTTTCTAGAAACTCAAGCTATCATTTATTATAAGCTTGAATATAATGGATAACAGATAATAGATGTGATAATATCTATATCTTCAAACTAATTTTACAAAGGCACAAGCAAGGATTCATTCTCCAGAGGTGCATGTTATGAAAACACTTAAGATGTCCATGTTATAATAATCCTAATATCTGAGGTGTTTATATTATAATAGCACTAGTTTTTTGGGGATATGTATATTATAATAACACTAGATTCTAGGAGTGTCCATATTATAATAACAACTTTTTCTGAAGATGTTCATATTATAATAACTATACCATCTCATATCCATTATTTACTCAAACTGACAGCAGATTGATTGTTCTAGAGTAAAGAAAATTGATCTTGGATGCATAAATGTCACAATAAGGGTTACACACAGCATGCATGTGTATGACATCATAATATTATATTGACTGTTTGTAGCTATTATGGGTTAATCACAAGACATTTCCAAAACAACAGAATGAAAAGTAGGTAATTGTATGTAAAAAATCTTCTTTCAATTGAGAAAGATATCTTTTATTTACATATACCTGTATATAGTCACCATCACCTATCCATTAGAAAACATTAAAAAAAATGTGTCTGTTACTTGATACATTTTTTATATATAACCCTAAGGGCAAGAATTGTAAATAAATATATTTATATAGCCAAATGATGAGTTGTTTAGGAAGTCATGTGACATTCAAACTTCACTTTGCTAAGCTGCAATAGATAAAAATCTTTGGTTTATGAGTCCACCACTTTTATCAGGTTTATAAATGGCAATCAGCTGAAACAAACCAGCCTTTGACTATTTTACTCTATTATTGTGCTAAACTGTTTATAGTGGGCAGAAACCTCTAGTCCTTGGGTTATTATGAAGGAACAAGAAAATGGAGAGCCATGATTATTACTGACAAATCAATCTCCATACTGTTCATTACTTTTCTTAAAATGAGAAAGAAATCTTGAAACCATGTTTACCTGCATTTTAATATTATTCCAGGGTTTAGTATCTTTAGTAGTTCATTAATATCATATTGTGCTACCCTCTACTACAATTTAATGTTTTTCTGAAGGTTTTTGCTGGTGGTGTTTTTGATGTGATAATATATAAGGAGTATTCCCATCATCTCTCATTAAATGTTGAATGTGTAGAAAATTTTAAACTTTATTTCCAAATACAAACAACTATTAGTAATAACACACAAATTGGTAGATAATACAATTAATAAAAAAACCCACCTAAACATCACATGATAGTTAACTAAGTAGGTAAAAACTGGCTGCCAGAGAATTGCATTAGATCCTTAGATCCAAGTGCAATGCTCTTAAATTTAAAGCTCCTCACTGATGAAAGCCACAAGCTGGAAACTGAGCTGGGGATATTGTATGAGTAGGCACTAAAAGGGGATTTTATACACAAATCTTTCTGCATTCATTGATTACTAAGGCTTGCACTGGGTGGCATTACTGTATGGAGTTTTCTGATAGTGGCTGAGAGATTCTTGATGGTATAAGGAGAATTCACAGAGCATCACATCACACAGTGTATCAATCTCAGAGATGGGGATTAAATTTAGTGAATAAAAAAAAAAATAATGATGATAAATGCTAGAGAAAGAGAAGAATGATAAATGCTAGAGAAAGAGAAGAAAAATAATTTTTATGGGGGGAAATAAAGTTAAATGTGGTGAACAGGTATAACTATTTGGGAATCATCTTAACTAATCAGAGAAATTGTTTTGATGAATGGAAGAAAAAATTAATAAATGAAGCAAAGAAAAGAAAGATTGAAAAAAAAATTAACAGTGTTTTCATATAATAAATATGATGTAGCTTGAATTGTATGGAAGAGAATAACAGTAGCAGGGTTAATTTATGGTAACAATGCTTTATGTGTTAGTAAAGGAGTGTTAGATTACTTAGAAAAAGTACAAAGAGAAGTAGGAAGACATGTATTAGATGCTGATGTGTGGATGGCAAAGGAGGAAATTCAAGGAGAAATAAGATGGTCAATCATTTATATGAGAGATGCAAAAAGCAAAATGAAAGGGTTCAGTAGATTGCAATTTTTGAATAATAAGAGAATAGCCAAAATAGGATTTAATTGGGTTATGAGTAAAGGACAGGTAACAATGTGGCTAAGCAAGGAAGGATAATGTGTAGAAGATTTGGATAAAGACTTTATGTCAGTATACTTATACAAAAGTTGGGATGATTGTGTTAGGAGAATAGTTGAGTGTTATAGTGACAAGGAATGGGATAGAATAATAGATGCATTAATAAAAAATAGGGAGTTGGAGAAATGGAGAATTAGTATGGAGAGTGAAAACAGTTTAAATATATATAGAAGTAAACAGAATATTGGATGTGAGTTAATTTATGATAATAGCAAGGAAAGTAGTTTACTGTTTAAGGCTCGAACAGGTTCTTTGTCAACAAGGGAATATACACATAAAATATATATGTGATTTAGTCTTCAAGTTATTTAAAACAGGAATAGAAAGTATTAGGCATCTGTTAATTGAATGTAAATGCCTACAAGCAGACAGAGTACAAATAATGAAGTTGTGGAAGGATAAATACAAACAATGTAATTAGACAGAAAGTGGGTTCTTGGTATTTTTGCTGGGTTTGGGAAAATATAAGGAGAATTTAGATATAAAGGCCATAGATTTGACAAAGATTATGTTGTAGAAATGGGATGGAGCAGGATAGAGAATAATGTGAGAAAAACAGGATGATGAACGGAAAGGGAAGGTAGTGTGGCTAACAGGTTTCTCTGGGTATAATGGCCCGAGAGATTCCTAATTCCGAGAAAGGAGATGCCACAGTGCATCACATCACATATTGCTAATAAGGTTAATAGACAACCCAGGTTAATACCTGTGTTATCTACTATCTTGTGTGTTATTACTAATAGTTGTTTATATTTGAAGAAGTTTAAATGAAGTTTAATAGACCTTTAGCATTTAATGATAGTTGATGGAAATAATCCAACATATCATAAATCTACTACTATGTTAAGCTCTATTTAGGTAGGAATTTTTAGCCTTATAGCAATGCCTCTGCCTCTGTATTAAGTGGTAATGGGTTGGAGCCATTGAATTAAATCCTTTTGTTATCGATTTAAGTTGTAATGGGACTAAAAGTTTTGAGCCTACTACTAGCAATGTTTTTATCCACAATGAACATGAAAATTAGCATTAACTGTCATGCTCCTAATATGCCAAACTGAAAAGGATAACAACCGTAAGCTTTTGTTTACCATTTTATCACTTCAGACAGCTTCAAAGGCAAATTAACTTGGTAAACATAATTCTGCAACTATTAGTACTAGTTGTTCTCTACCAATCATAGTTCTCTCTTTTGGTATACTCTCAACTTTTTCTAGCAATTCAATGGCCAGAGATGTATCACTCACTTTAATGAAACTTGAGTGATGGAAATGATAGATGTTCAGTGCAATGATATTATTACCCTGAATAGATTAGAGAAATAGCATGACAGTCTCTGTAGACTAGAGTCCACAGATCACAATTGCTACAGCCGAGAGCAAAACACTCCATACGGTAGTGCCACTCAGTGCAAGGAAAAATAATAAATGGATGCAATAATGTTTGTGCATAAAATCCCTACTTACTGCCTACTTATCCAATATCCCCAGACTAGTTTGCTTGAAGAATTTTGCCTCTGTTATAACAGCTTATATAAGCATAGTGAATGATGATCGTATGATGTTTAATGGTTTAATCATAATTGTGGTTATACTTCCAGTGCTTGAATGTCATAAAGCATTCCAGTGGACAAACTATTGGATTACATTTGGTTTATTGATGCCGTTGCAATCAATTAAGATAATTCAAAGATTTTTTTTTATAGATTATATATATATATATAATGCTCAAGGCTAAATGCATTTGTAAGTAAATATTAAAACAAACTAGTCAACACGTAGACTACCCATTAACAATCAACAATTTCAAACTGTTGTCAAGGCAACCTTCTTTTAACAATAAAGATGGAAAATTAATGGTCTAATATACTTATATAGACACTAAAGATTGCAACTTGACCACAGAGATTGAAATTATTGCTACAAAGAAGTTCAAATAAAGCTTTTAAATAGGTAAATATAACCTATTGTCATGTTACAAACTGCATTTATAAATTTCAAATTGATACCCAAAGTATTACTTGAATAATAAGTGTAATGATGTTCAAGGCTAAATGGGTTTGTAAATAATCATTAAAAATCTTCTTTGTATCAATAATTTTAATCTCTGTGATCAAGTTGCAATCTTTAGTCTCTATATAAATATATTAGACCAATAATAAAGGTGGAATTCCAACTTTATTGTTAAAAGGCAGTTGCCTTGAGAACAGTTTGAAATTGTTGATTGCTATTGATCTTGGAATTGTCTAAGTTTTGACTGGTTATTTATGTTATATATTTGTATAATGTGTACATACATGTCATCATCATCATCACCAATCATTATCAATCCACTGCAGGATGGGGGTCTCTCCAGTTCAATCCATCTTCTCCAATCTTTAGCTTCTCTTCTCCACATCACCCCTGCAAACTTTCTTATTTCATCCATCCATCTAACATGTGGTCATTTTCTGGGTCTTTTACAATCTCTTGGAATCCAGTTTAAGATTTCAATTGTCCATCTATTATCATCTTTTCTAGCAATATGTCCAGCCCAACTCCACTTCAATCTTTTAATATTTTCAATGAGGTCAGTAACAATCTCTTAACCATACATTGCATTTTCAATCTATTCTTTTACTCCCAATATGCATTTCTCCCTACTTTTTTTGAGTGGTCTGAAGTCTGTGTATTGCTCTTCTATTAAGTGTCCATGTCTCTCCATAAGTAAAAACTGGTAAAACACATTTATTAAAAACCTTCCTTTTCAAACACATAGGCATATTTCCTTTTAATATCAAGTTATTTCTACCAAAAGCACTCCAACTAAGTTCAATTCTATGATTAATTTTATCCATTATGTTTCCATCTATATTAATAAGCTGACCAAGTATTTGTAACTGTTAACTTCTAACTCATTATAATCGATCTTTATTTTCATATTTTGAGAAAATCAATTAAACATTAGTCTTTTTAACATTTATCTTTAGTCCTACTTTCCTACTTTCATCTGATAACCCCTGCAACATTTCCTACAGCTCTAAAGCATTCTTTGCAAAAAACAACTGCATCATCTGCTAAATCTAAATGACTTAAATAATCTCTCTTTACTTTCACTCCTTTAGCTTCCCATTTTAATCCACAATATATTTCTTGCATCACTGCTGTAAAAAGTTTTAGAGATATGGAGTCACCCTGTTTTACACCCTTTTCAATGTTGACTTTCCCAGTACCATTATGTAATCTAATTGTTGCTGTTGCATTTTTATAAATATTCTTTAAGATATGACAATACCCTGGATCTATACCATGATGATCCAATGATTTAATCACTGAAGAAAGCTTTATAGAATCAAATGTCTTTTCATAATCTACAAATCCAAAACATAATGACAACTCATATTCATTTTTCCTTTCTATAACTTTTCTTAATACCTGGATTGATCTACTGTACTAAAACCACTTTTAAATTTAGCTTGTTCTCTTGGTTGGTGGAAATCCAATCTTTTCTGTAGATGAGTTCTAATTATCTTGGTAAATTTTTTTATATAAAACTGATAAAAGACTGAATATCTTCTTCATCACCTTTCTTAAATATTAATATTAATATTGCATTCTTCCAATCATCTGGTACATCTTTATCATTTAGACATTTGGTATATAACTTTGCTAAAAAAAATTCTATTTTTTCACCTGCTTCTTTGAATATATTAATTGTAATTCCATCATTACCTGGAGTCTTTTCTTTCTTCATATATTTAATTGCATGATCATCTCTCTTTTTAGTAATTATTCCATTTTTTTTCTTATTTCAGATATACATTTCCTACCAATACCAAAATGTTGTTTTACATTCTTGAGACTTTTATTTTCTTCTACAACTTTTCTTGTTAGTCCACAGGTATACTTTCTTATATCATTTTCAACTCTTTTCTGCACCATTTTACAAAATTCAATATATTCAATCTTTTTAATGCATCATTTTTGTATATCTTCATATTCCTTCTTTTTTTTCATAAATTCTCTAGTCTCAGTACAAATTTTATTGGTCAATTGCTGCTTTTTTCTACCAGCTATATTTGTTGCAGTTTTTAATAGGGTATCACTTATTTTTATATTAATTTCATTCAAATCTGAATCATGTTCAAAATCTACTTATACCTGAAACCGGTTTGTAAGTTCTGATTTAAATACATTAGAATGTTTTTGAAGATTAGGAATATCAACTGTAAATATTGTTTTTTTTTTTAATAATTTTTGTCTCTCTAGTTTTGCATTAACATGTATCTTACATCTTACTAATCGATGATCACTTCCTGTTAAATTTATTAAGAACATTACAATCTTGAAATATGTATTTTCTGTTAATCAAAATATAATCCAATTCTGCTGTACCTTCATTTGGATGCTTCCATGTCCATTTCCTTTTAACATTTTTCTCAAAAAAGAATTTATAATATAAAGTTTTTCTTTTTTTGCAAACTCCACAAGTCTATGTCCTTTCTCATTTCTATTACCATAACCATAATTACCTATAGCACTTTCATCTTTCATTTGTTTACCAATTCTCACATTAAAATCTCCCATAACAATTTTAAAATGTTGTTTACTCTTATCCAAAGCCTTTTGTAATCCATATAAATATCTTCTACTACTTCATCACTATGAGAATTTGTTGGGGCATAAACCTGACATATCTGCATTCGGTATCTGCTATTAAGTTGTATAACTATTTTTTATTTATAATGAATCCTACTCCACTTGTATTTCCAATATTTGTGCCTTTATAATAGAGTACATGTCCACTTTTTAAATCAATTGTCTCTTCACCTTTTCTTCTAACTTTACCAAGTCCAATAATGTCCCACTTATTATAGGACAGTTCTTCTAATTCTTGCAATCTTCCTTCACTTGAAAGTGATCTTCAGTTATAAGTACCTAAATAAAAAGTCATCATCAAATGGCAGCCTGAGTCCTCAATCAGGGGATTCTTAGCACCCTCCGCCTTCGGCCACCAATGCTGCCTTGGTTGGTGCCTTTCAGCCTCCTGGGAATAAGGGCCATGATTTATTTTTGTCTGTCATAATTGTATATATGTATTGGAAAAATATTTATCATTTACACAAACATTCATTTTGCCTTATCAGGCAACTGAGGAGAAAGACCATGGTGTTTCTTGATTTTAAACTCAGAGGTAAAAAGCCAATAAACTCACCATGCTAGCTATTGCGTGTTGGTGAGCAGCCCATCCACGTTCGTATACTATATGAATAATCACATAGTAATAACAGCTGCAACGACAAGAACGTATGGAATGGACATTAGGAATTTGCCCTGCTCGGTTCCTTTAAGACCTCCAAGAAGAATCAAAGGGTCTTTTTTTTCAGTTGATGCATACATGTATACACATATAAATAAAAAGAAAACGTTGCATTTATATCTTATATAATTCAATATTACATTAGGTAACTTTAGAATAGTTTAGGAAAGCTTTAATTTTTAAATTTTTATTTGGTAGATTTCTTTATAGGCTGAATTGTAATGTGATAGCCTTGATAGCTAGAGGTCACGGATTACATTTTAACATTGTCATATCCGGTACTCGAACATTATAAACTCGTTGGAGCAACAAACTATTATAGTTTTTTTTATTATTATTGGTAGTAAAATTATTTTACAAATACGTTATATAAGTTTATATACATTTGTATTGTATACACGCAGATGTGTAATATATATTAGCGTATAATAACTGAAACATAGGCTTAATATATACCTGTGTCTATATATGTAATATATAGGGTATATGAGCACAGACTTTCACATGACCCATCACTTTCCACTCTATCTAATAATACTGATACACTCAAGCACATATATGCTGACCGTATGAATAAAATTAAAATATGGTATTTATATCTTATGCGATTCAATATTGCTCTAGGAAACTTGATGGAATTTCAAAGTAATTTATGAAAGTTTTAATCTATTAGATATTTATTGGATAGATTTCTTTACAGATTACATTTGTATTATCAAATGTTATCAAATTACATAAACCTTGAAAAAAATTCGGATAGAAGCAAACATTTGCGAAAGCGAAGGATGAAAGAAAATATCAATTTATCATAAAACGCAACAAATGCATTATTAAATCAATTATGAATTATTAATATTTTTTTGCACGTATATATTTAGTCTACACCCACCTGTTTTTTTTAGTTATCACATACAGATGGCTTATGTAAGAGCAGTACTCTAATTTTATCTCTATAGATATAATAAACATCTCCATACTTCCCCATTCTTTTTAAATTCATATAAATAAAAGATACAATAAAAGACAAATGACCCCCAAGATGCATTTCGTGCTGAACCAGCACTCACCAGTTGGTCCAGGTCATTATCTCTCATATATATCTTTTTTATATGAAGAGTATTTATCTAGAGTAAATTGTTACATTTTCATTTACCATTGTCAAACTCCCTCCGCTCTCAACTTTGACGTCCTCCATTTCAGATAAATACAATAATGAATATTACTAATCATTTTTGAAACTAGAGATTATCTCTAGCACAGTTATAAACTTTAGATATCAGTTAAAAATTAATATATCTGATTTTTTAAAATTTATTCAAAGTTGAGAGTGGAGGGAGTTTGACAACGGTAAATGAAAATGTAACAATTTACTCTAGATAAGTACTCTTCATATAATAGAGATATATACGGGAGATAGTGGCCTGGGCCAACTGATGAGTGCTGGTTCAGAATGAAAGGCATCTTGGGGGTCATTTGTCTTTTTTATTGTATATTTATTTATATGAATTTAAAAAGAATGGGTAAGTATGGAGGTGTTTATTATATGTATAAGATATTACACATAACAAAGAGAAAGGTGAATAACTTCACATGTGTGCAAATTTAAACAAATCAGGTATATTAATCTTTAACCGAGGTTTAAAGTTTATATCTGTGCTAGAGATAATCTCTAGTTTCGAAAATGATTAGTAATAATCATTATGGTATTTATCTGAAATGGATGGCATCAAAGTTGAGAGTGAAGGGAGTTTGACAATGGTAAATGAAAATGTAAGAATTTTACCTCTTATTTTAGCTGCAACTATATTTTTCTATTATTACATTTTGAATTATAGGTGTCAAAGTTACTCCACTCACAACTTTGACACCACCATCTCTGGATAAATACCGTAATGATTATCACTAATCATTTATTCAACTAGAGATTATCTCTAGCCCAGATATAAACTTTAAACCTCAGTTAAAGATTAATATATCTCCCTTTTGAAATTTAAACACACATTTCCATAAAGTTATTTACATTTCCCGTTCTACATGTAATATCTTTATAAATATATTAAACAACCTCATCCCCACTGCATATTCTTTTCAACTGACCTCCAAGATATGTAGCAAGTATTTAGAATAAATATAAAGTTCAATTTTTAACTATAAGTTGTTGTTTCTTTAAGCAAATATATACAAAAATGATATAGAATATAAAATACACAAGAGCTTAAGTAGAACTGCAAAGCTAAGAATTACCAGTTACAACTAATCTAAAAAGAACTGGGTCCAGAATAATGGAACACAGAAAAATAGATAAAAGATGAGATTCTACAATTCTGTCACAACAACCAACTGATAAAAAACCTTCGAAAAATTATAGGATGTGAAATATGCAACAAAAGTTCTAAATATATTTTTATCATGAATGAAAGTTAGTGATAAATATTTTTGGCAAGAAAATTGAATACTCATACAGTTTAATGGACTAATTGAAATTGATGATGATGATATACATGTGACACTGAAAAAATGAGTATTATAATCAAGTAATTTCTTGAAATTATTTCATCTGTCGGTAACCTTCATATCTTTTAGGGTTTTGATTATTCTCTGTTTTTGCAACATGCCTAATCCCCCTCCCCTCTTCATTTTATAAGAATTTACATGTATATCATATCTGTGTCTTTCTTATATTACTTTCATCTAGTTGTCACTTATGCTTGATAGTTGTATTTATAGTTGTATATAATTTATGACTAGATCTTTGCTTATTCAAACTTTTTATGAATTTGGTAACCTTCATACCTTTTAGTGTTTTGATTATTCTCTGTTATTGCAACATGTGTAGTCCCTCTCCCCTCTTCATTTTATAAGAATTTATATATATTGTATTTGTGTCTTTTTTATATTATAGTTGTCACTTGTGCTTGATAGTTGTATTTCTAGTTATATATACTTTATGACTCGATCTTCGCTTATTCAAACCTTTTATGATTTCCTGAACAATAAATTCCATTATATTGACGACCCTTTAGAATTACAAAATCAGTTTTGCAATGCAAAATATCTATGTATTGTGATGCATCCACTCTTCATTTCCATTTTATAAGAGTTTATATATATATATACACCTGAGTCTCATTTTATGTGGTAGATAGGTTCCTCAGAAAATGCACATAAAAGAAATCACATAAAAATAGACTTAACTTACCTTGAAAAATGGGGATAGGGGGTTGTAATTTTCAGAAATTGCATAAAAGCAAAGAAAGAAGGAAAAATTACTTTAAAATTCGCAATAAAAAAGTAAGGAAATAAAGTATGACTAATAAAAAATTTCAAATATTTGAAAAAAAAAATACAAGACAAACTTTTTTTATTTTTTTTATTAACTACAGTATTTAATTTTACATTTTTTCATACATATTTTAATCATTAGTGGTTTTTTGACTATTTGACAATATGCGTTCATTTGGGAAATGTTAAGAAATCAGATTCATCATGTGACATACAACTAGGACACTTTCAGTCTTCAGTTGTGTTAATGGTTGTTTGTTTCTATATTAAAAAAATGAGATCGTAATCAAAACAAAAAGAATATAGATTATAATAAGAAAGATTATTTTCAGTTTATAAAATCAAAATCTTCATTATTATTTATTTTAAAAATCTAAAAAATTATTTATTTCTGTTATAATTAACAAAATACATGTTAAAAGTTTAAAATTTTTGACAATTTATTGTGATATTTTTATATGTAAATATAAATCTATTATTATTATTTACTCATTAGTATAAGTAGATTATTTACATAGAAGCTAAAATTCTAAATATATCTTCAGGCCATATTCACGTTAGCTGCTAATATAACGTTATATTTTTGAAAAAAAAAAAAAGTATTTCAAGTCAAAATAAGTTATTAATAATTTAAATTTCTTGATATCTAATAAATATAGTGAAATATGAAAGATATTAAGAAGAAACATGAGTCGCGTAACTTCAAAATCGCATTAAAATAATCCACATAAAACGAGACCCAGGTGTATATAGTATCTGTAATATTTGGACATAAGGGTATATACTGAACACAAACTTTCAGGATCCCTTTAGCTTTTCACTCCCATCTTATATATAACCAATGCACTTGATCACATGCATGTAAAAAAGGTAAATGATCATCAATATACATATTTTGTGCTGAACTAGGACTCATCACTTGGTCCATTCATTATCTCTCTCATACATTTATATATAATTGATGCTCAGTTTGAAGATTTGTGGTGAGAGGAAAAGATTGAAACCTGTCCATAAAAGTTTGAAGTTTTACTATCTTATTATAACTATATTAAATTTATTAAGCGCTAGCAGATAATATAATAATAACATGAAAGGCTAAAACCTTTGACAGAAGCATCTTAAAAATGCTTATGTGACAGTCAATCAGATGTAATAATGACTGCATGTGGAACTCTTAATTCAAGAACACAAGCTTCTATCGAAAGTTTTAGCCTTTCACGTTGTTATTATATTATTTGCTAGCACTTAATAAATTTAATATATTTACATTTGTTACTATCATTTCATTAGATTTGAAAATTGCTTTGTTGTAAATCGAAAGATTTCGCATTGTTTATTTATATATAATATTTAGTAAATTAAATGTGAAGGTGTTTTAAGTTTCGCACTCTTAGTTCGGAATGCTTGAATCTGATTTATTTATATATAAATTTAAGTAGAGATGGTGGTTTCCATCTTTGTCTCATAGTTCTAGCTTGTGTTCTTGATTTGAGAGTTCTACTTGCAGTGCTTCTGTCGAAGGTTTTAGCCTTTCACGTTATTATCTTAATATAAACTGAACAACTGATAAGTGCTAGTTTAGCATGAAATACGTTCATTGGAGATCATTTATCTTTTCACATGTATGTGGTCTTGTGTATTGGTTGTATGAATGGAGTGGATAGCTGAAAGAAGCATGAAAGTCTGTGTTCAAACCCCTCTAATTATATTTTGTATCTTATATTACTTTCAACCCATTTTTATTACACTAGTTTTATTTGTGTTTGGTAGTTATATTTCTAGTTATATATATTTTTTGACTCATTTTTTTCCGTATTCAAATCTTTTATCAACTCATAAGCAATAAAATCGGCGTTGCTGCGCAAAATATTTATATATAGTGACGCTTTAAAAGACTGATAACAAACTATTTATTTTACCAATTTAATTCCACGCATGAATTATATTATTAATGAACCATTTTTATTACCAATTAATTACATTTTCGTTATTTAAAAAATTAATTTTAAAAAATAAATATTAATTTTGGAAAAGTGATTTAAATTTCTATTTTGTTTCTGATTAATAATTGGCTAATTTTTTTTTGAAAAAAAAAAAACATCGTAAATTTATTGATTTTAATTTAGTATGCTAAAAATAAAAAATAAAAATGAAATTTACAATTTAAATCTTAGATTTTTTTTTTTTGTTAAATGTCACTCAAGACAGTAAATTATAAAATGCCTAATTGAGCATTTTAATGTATTTAAAATTTGTGTGTGTGTGTGTGCGCGCGCGCGTGTGTGTATGGCAACTTTTAATAAATGTGCTAATGAAAAAATACTTTTTAATATTTTATTTAAATTTACTGTTTTGTAACAGTTTATTGAAAGAAAACTATAAGTTATATATGTCATGGACTTTTTTTTATGGACTTCTTTTTATTATTAAAAACAACAAAAAAGTCCTTCTATTTAATTGCCAAAATCGCGCTGAGAAACTTTGAGCAATAAAAAATTTTGTTCCCTTAAGAATTACCGCCTTTTTTTTTTGTTCTTAATTAAAAAAAAAAAGTCTACGGTTGAAGACAATAAAGACTATTCTTATTCGTTAAAGAATAAAACACTATCTAGATAAATTTAGAATACAATGCCGATTCAGATTTTGAATACCAGAAAACATATTTGCATAATAGCAATTTTTTAATAAATGGGGGGGGGGGGGCATTATTCCCACATTTAAATAACGTATGTATATAAATTCTAAAAAATCTAATGTTCAATGGTTCTTGCAAAAGGAGAAAATAAAGATTGATAAAATTGGCAATTAAAAATATCTTAATCATATTAATACTGTATGAAACAAATTGATTGACGCAGTTTTAATAAAAATAACGCTGTATTTAAAATAAATATAAGAAAGAGTCGATAAAAAATAAAAAATAGTCATATATCACATGACCCCCTTTTTTTTTAAGCTTGTAAGAATTAAAGAGTTTTGCTAATTGCTCAACAAGCTTTGTGATAAATGCTTAGCTAGAGAAAGCATTTGAAATATCTCTACCAGAAACCACAAACAACCGTGTCCAATGGTTTCTTGCTTTGGCACTCCTCAGAGAAGCATTAGTGTAGTTTCAGATACTAGATCTAAAAATACCAACCCAAGGCCAGCATTTATCTAAAAATTGACCATTGAGTAGAAAATCTGAGAATTTCAGACTCTTAAATGTCTTCAAACCCAGCTATCTAACTCAAATAGCTATATGGGGTTGAGAGATCTTCAGCCAAACCATATATTAGTAGTCTTAGCAATATAATATCACTTACAACTTAATGCAAAGACTATAAATAGTCAATAAAAAATAAGAGTCATATATCACATGACCCCATTTCTTTTTTAAGCTTGTAAAAAATAAACAAAGATCTTTGCTAATTGCTCAATAAGCTTTGTGATAAATGCTCAGCCAAAGAAAGCATTTAAAATATCTCTACCAGAAACCACACCCAAACCCTGGACCAATAGTTTCATGCTTTGGTACTCTTCAGAGAGGCGCTAGGGTAGTCTGAAACTGAGCATTTATCACAAAGCTTGTTGAGCAATTTGCAAAGCAAATGGAGTCATGTGATATATGACTATTTTTTATTGACTATTTATAGTCTTTGTTTTAGTCTTCAGTGATGTTATATTGCTAAGACTACTAATATATGGTTTGGCTGAAGATCTCTCAGCCCCATATAGCTATTTGAGTTAGATAGCTGGGTTTGAACACATTTAAGTGTCTGGAAATATCAGATTTTCTACTCAATGGTCAACTCTTAGATAAATGCTGGCTTTGGGTTGGTATTTTTAGATCTAATGTCTGAAACTATCCTAGCGCCTCCTTGAGGAGTGCCAAAGCACGAAACCATTGGTCAGGGATTTGGGTGCCGGTTTCTGGTAGAGATATTTTAAATGCTTTCTCAGGCTAAGCATTTATCACAAAGCTTGTTGACCAATCAACAAAGCTCTTTGTTTAAATATAAGAAATGTTTAAATGGCATCATTTCTTTTGGAAGTATTATAATTTGTCTTCATTTTTATTTCTTTATGTATTGATTTGTATATATTTGAGTAATACCATTTACACGCCACCATTTTTTTACAATCCAGACAAATAAAAATAGGAATTAAAAATAAGGTTAATATTATATATTTACTACATTCATTAAAATATTTGTATTCTGTAAAATCTATTATGCAAAGTATTATATATAATGTTATATTTATTTATACATAAATATAATGAGAAGTAAATGTTATAGTATTTAATGACAATACAGGTTAAAATTATGAAAAGAAAGATTTATTAATGCTAAGAACTTTCGATACAACCAGATATCATAATCATAGCAAAGTGAAGCAGATAGGGAATTGTATTCCATAGATAACGTTGAATTTAAATATTAAAGGGATTGGAATGAATATATGCAGGAAATATTTGCATGCTAGTGAGAAGGAAGGGTTACAAATGCCATTTTTAGAAAGAAGGGTGCTAGCCTTCTTTTTATTAATGGCTTTGGTGTCTTTGACAGTTGATAAAGCCTCATTAATTTTTCTCCTTCTATCATTGCACTCTGAACATACAATATAAGTGGTGGAGAAATCAAAACTATGGTTAGACATTAGCTCATGGTCGAGGAAAAGAGAAGAACAGTCAGTGTTGTTCCTAGAGCATTTGTACATATAACTGTGTTGAGCAAGTCTGATAGCCAAGTTGGCTCGGGTTTCCCATTAGTATGCTTTTAAACAGATAGCAAGCCCTTGATTGTATGATACATATATATTTGCATATTGTAGCTGTGATGAAGAATTGTCATTATTTGAAACTAAGAAAATATCACAGAATAAATTTTATTCGATTGCTTTGTAAAAAAGTTATTAAAGAAACTGGAATTCCATCGAATTTTGCTTTATTTCTTTAGCTATGTTATTATATAAGTAATGTTAATATGTTTCCTAAGAAAAGATTAAATTTTATTTGACAATTTAACAAATAAGTTGAAGCACTATGATTATGATCCCCTGGGTTGAAAACAATGCTCAGCGAATTATTTGTTAAATTATGAAATAAAATTTAATTTTTTCTTGGGAACCCTATTAATGGTACTTATAGAATTAAAGAAGAGGTACAAATGATACTATATAGACCATTTCTTACATATGGATCTGAAACCTGGACACTTAGTAGACAAGCAGTATAAAGACTTCATACCACATAATTAATAGATGAAGAGGTATTAAGGGATCAAAAGTGAGATACATGGGTGAGAATACTGAAGAATTAAAATTCTAAAATGAAGCTGGATTGGACATATTGTTAGAGTTAATAATAGATGTATAGTTGAAGTCTTAAATTGGATCCCAGGAGATTTTAAAAGAGATAGAAAGAAACTGTATGAGGCTGAGGAATGAACAATGTAGAGAATAAGGCTACAGATCAGAGAATCTGGATTAAACTTGAAGAAACTTTCATCTTGTAAGGGATTGATAACTAGTGAAAAATATAAAATAAAAAGATGTCATTTTTATCTGTTAATTAAACAAAATATTTACTCATACCTGTATTTAGGATCTAATAAAAAAAGAGTAACAGAAGGTAATTAGAATAATTATTAAAAATGAAAAATAAAGTAAAAGGAAATCTCTTTCACTGTTACTACATGCACTCACATATTTACATATATTTGAAGAATTTTATTATTTAGGCCATCATATCATTATGAATCAACTTCTATCAAGACAGCCTTTCATCTATTTGTTTTATTTTTTTAGATTGTTTAAAGAAACATCATATTATAGTAGTCTATTTCTATCATTACAGATCGCTTTCTTCCAGAACGACTTTTCATCTATTTGTTATACTATTGATGATGACCATCTCTATTATTACAGGTCATTTTTTTCCAGAATGATTTTTTATTCATTAGATTCTTTAAGTTGCTCAAAGTCATTGTGTTGATGAAAGCCATTCTTATCATTACAAATCATTTTTTACAGAATGACTTTTCATCTGTTTGGTTCTTTAGTACTGTGAAAAATATTGTATTGATGGTCTTCTTTCACATAGACCTTTCATCTGTTTCATTCTTGTAATCAGTCTAAAACATGTCATTATTGTGTTAATAGAAGGTCATCTCTTACCTTTTCCTCAATCATCTTTCCAGACATAATATACTTTTTAAGATGAATTATATTTATTACCTTGCAATATGATGAAAATAGAACAATTTTAATCTGGGATATACGCATTTGATTAATTTTATTACCTCATGATATGACCAAAATGAAACAAATTTTAATCTGGGATATACACCTTTCATCTGTTTTATTCTTGTAATCAGTCTAAGACATAACCATTATTGTGTTAATAGAAGGTCATCTCTTATCTTTTCCATAATCATCTTACCTTTTCCACAATCATCTTACCTTTTCCACAATCATCTTTCCAGGCATAATATACTTTTTGGATGAATTATATTACCTTGCAATATGACCAAAATAGAACAATTTTAATCTGGGATATACACATTTGATTAATTTTATTACCTCATGATATGACCAAAATGAAACAAATTTTAATCTGGGATATACACCTTTCATCTGTTTTATTCTTGTAATCAGTCTAAGACATAATCATTATTGTGTTAATAGAAGGTCATCTCTTATCTTTTCCATAATCATCTTACCTTTTCCACAATTATCTTACCTTTTCCACAATCATCTTTCCAGGCATAATATACTTTTTGAATGAATTATATTACCTTCCAATATGACCAAAATAGAACAATTTTAATCTGGGATATACACATTTGATTAATTTTATTACCTCATGATATGACCAAAATGAAACAAATTTTAATCTGGGATATACACCTTTCATCTGTTTTATTCTTGTAATCAGTCTAAGACATAACCATTATTGTGTTAATAGAAGGTCATCTCTTATCTTTTCCATAATCATCTTACCTTTTCCACAATCATCTTACCTTTTCCACAATCATCTTTCCAGGCATAATATACTTTTTGGATGAATTATATTACCTTGCAATATGACCAAAATAGAACAATTTTAATCTGGGATATACACATTTGATTAATTTAATTACCTCATGATATGACCAAAATGAAACAAATTTTAATCTGGGATATACACCTTTCATCTGTTTTATTCTTGTAATCAGTCTAAGACATAACCATTATTGTGTTAATAGAAGGTCATCTCTTATCTTTTCCATAATCATCTTACCTTTTCCACAATCATCTTCCTTTTCCACAATCATCTTTCCAGGCATAATATATTTTTTGGATAAATTATATTACCTTGCAATATGACCAAAATAGAACAATTTTAATCTGGGATATACACATTTGATTAATTTTATTACCTCATGATATGACCAAAATGGAACAAATTTTAATCTGGGATATACTCATAAAATGAAAGTTCAGCCTAATAATTTCCATTAAGTGTTATAGTTTACAATAATTACAACGAGGAAAATTTATGATGGAAAAGGTAAAAAGAGAATAGTAAAATAATCCTCAAAAAATAATTGATTGAAAGCATGTAGAAGGAACGAATATTAAGCATCATAGTAATATTATCTTCAACAATAACAAGAAAATTGTTTGTAATGTAGCAGAAAATAAAATTTTCTCTTGTACATATTGAAATAGATATCCATTTTTAAATATAATATATGCGTAAATCGATGTGTTATTTCAAAGGCTTTAAAAAAAAAAAAAAAAATCCTAGTGGAAAGTACACTTTAAAATCACGTGATTAGTCTATAAGTTAATATTGTCTTTGAAACAATTTTATAAAAATCATCGTATTATAGAGAGCAGTGCTTTTGAGTTCGATGCCGATGGCTGTAAATTCTCCATCATCTCCGGCAGTGTGAAAAGAAATGAATTCAGTTTCCATCTCTCTCTCCCCCATTTTTCAACAGCTTGTCTGTGAAATTTCTTTCCGCAACTTCTACTTTCAACAACGTTTTATTAATAAAATATCTCGTAATATTTTCAAATATATCACTTTTGAGAACTATAAATGTATTTTTTTTTTTTTAATGTTTGTCTCACTTCCATCTAATATATTAAAAAAGTTAAATATTTTATATAAAAAAAAATTAAATAACTTTGAACTTGTAGAAATGATTTAAAAAAAATATATTTCTGAAACTTTAATATAATATTGATTTTTTTATATTTTACAATATGTCATTAATAAATCTTCAAATGTCAGCTTCGTATGAATTTTAAATAAAACAAAAATTTGCTTTTGTAAAGCAATATTTAGTTTGTCTGTTTGGTTGGAACATATGGGGTCACAGGGTTATTTATAAAGAATATCAGTGTGCGGTTATTATTATTCAAACAAAATTCAAGCTCTACAAAACTAATAACACGAATACATTAGTTTAACAGATAACATAAATACATAGTTTTTAATATTGCAAATATTGGATACATTCTTTATCATCCTAACCTTAGCTACATTCTAAGAAAAAACTAATACCGTATTACATGTAAATTTAAATAGTAATCATTAATTACTGAAGGATCCCATAGATGACGCTAGAATAGTTAAGAAAAAGATTCTAGCTAAACCATTGTCGAGCATTTGCAACTGAATGTTAATTAGCCATTCTGTATATATGCATCGACTCCACCATTTGCACCCATTTACAAGTAAAAGTGACTGTTCCTAAGTTTGGCCAAAAAAGTTTGAGAAAGTCAAAAGAATAAAAAATATAAAAAAGAAAAAAATAGATATATTAAGCGCTTGGTGATGCAAAGTTAAGAAATATATATTGTGAAATATCTATAGCAATCATTTTAAGGAAAGTAAAAAGAACAGAATACAGGATTACATATCAACATAGATATACATCTCAAACACAAGATGTTATTTAAAGTCTGTAAGTTGGTTAGTGTTCTGCTCCAAAGAATTGGCTTCCTAGAATTGTGTTTAAAATACAAAATAATTCCGATTTGTTGTAAATTGTGAATAAACTATGCAATTCACAACTGTAAAAATAACCCAATTACAACTTCTCTTACTCGGTAACATCATAAAAGGGTGTAAAAAAGCTCTGAAGACGGAGCATCCACAATGCCAAATTTACCCAATACAAGACATATCTGTCTACATAAGTGAAAAATGTAACAATATCTATTTAAAGCTAAACTCTAAATTTATAAACAAATTAAGATTTCTAGTAAATAAACAAGGAATAAAAATTAATCCACCCACTACTGGCAGTTTTTTTTACCAATAGTACTTCTTCTAATAATGTCAAGACCATTTTTGAATTTGGACTACGTTTTGTCAGCAGCAGCTGGAAGAATCCGATGATCACATCAATAACTCAAGCAACTAGACATAAATCCATGAAAGTAATGAGTAATAACTGAACAACAGACATAAATGACACTAAATGTTACTTACATGATAACCAAATCATCTGCCTAAAAGAGGACAAGGGAAGCAGGCTAGGCAAGCAGGAATACTTGTACAACTTTTCTTTCTTTGTGTCACCAAGTGCTTAATATATCTATTACCATCATTTTAAGAAAAGTAAAAAAGAACATGGTACAGAAAAAGGAAAAAAAGTATATTTTTCTTGAATATAAGTTTTGGATGTCTCATGATTTTCAAGGGAAAAAAAAAGTTTCCCTTTCAGTGCATAATTCATCAAATTAAACATTTTTTAAATAAAATGTTTGTTTATATACATATTACTTTTTATTTCTTAGTATCTAGATACTTAATGATGTCACCCTATTTCGAGTACTTGAAGTCAAATTCATTGCATTAAAAGTCATTTACAAGGTTTTTGTATTTATGCAGGGTAGCATTTTAAAAAAGCAAAATTTATGCAAACAATCAAGAGAAATTAATATTTCATCTTTCGTTTCTTTCTATTTTAATTAACTGTAAATGGTTTTTAATGTATTAGTCATCAAAGTCAATGGAAGCATATTTTAAAAAAAATATATAGCACCCTCTACTGAGCATCACTCAAAACTTAATGAAGGGGTTTCAACACTGTTTGAAATGTGGCCTACCAACACTGTTTGGCCGGACAACTCTGAAATATTGCATTGGCATCAAAGTTTAAAAAAAAAATCATTCAGTAGAAGTAGATTAAAAAATCAGTGATTTGATCCAAGCAAACAAATGAGCAAACAGAAATTCTAAGTTAAATAAAAGTGTTTAAAAATTAGATTAGTTTTGTGACGACTACACAGACTAATGGGTAATTCTCAAATAACGGTGACATATATCAGGGGTGGCCAACTTTTTTGTGTTCATAAGAACTACTTTTATTTTAAAAATGTGTTGCAATCGACTTGATGCCATAGGCGTAGTCTAAGTGGGGGGAGGTGTGAAATACATACTATTTTTATATATCTACCTAGTAAAAAATAATTATTTAACGGGCCAAAAAACTCATGTCCGGGGGAATTAAAGCAATATGAGTAATTATCAACAATATTTATTAATTCAAATTAGCTACATTAAGTCAAGATTAAAAATATTATTTTCAATAATGATACGACTTAGTGGATTTCACCTATCTAGAATTGAAAAAAAAAATTAGAACAAAAACAAAAGTAAATAAATTTGAAAATCTTGACAATTTCTTTCACTCATTATTTGATAGCTCTTGCCAGATTGGCCTCCCGATTGACCGGTGGATCATGATCAACTTGTTGACCACCCCTGACATATATCATAAGCTAATTCTTTATTCTACTTGTTTATCATTTAGTGGCACCATCTTTTGACTCCATCAAAATTTATTAATTTTTTTTTAAAAAAAAAAGAATTTATAATTTTTATCCAATTGGAATTCCACTATAATCATCCTCATTTATATCCTCCCAATAAAACAATTTGGTATTGAACCAGTTTGGAGGATCTTTGAGATAATTTCATAAAATAAATTGGATCTGCCATTCTCACAGAAAAGCGTAATTTTTTTTTTAGGATGTATTCTATTATCATTGGCTTCACTTACTTAATCTAATGGTGTCCTTTTAGGCAGATGGTTTCAGTAGCATTATATCCACCAAACTAAAGAACCTATCTATTGGTCTTACAATCTTATTTATATTTTTAAGAGTTCTGCGGAACATTCATTAATGAAAATTTTTAGAGCCTCTATGTTTGGAATGTCTGTGTGTATAAAATGTATACGTAAATAAAGATTGTTTATTTTGTAAATATACCTGGATGTCTTCACTTCTAAGACATTCCCTTTTGTAGAAAACTACTCTAGAAAATATATTAATGAGATTGTTCCAATTGCAGATTTATTTGAATGAAAGATAAATGTTACAAAATTCAACAACAAAACAGGTTAGACCACAAAAAGAAAGATTTATTGTTGCCAAGTACTTTCGATTATCATAATCATAAAAAGTGAGGGATTGTGATCCATAAATAATGTTGCATATCAAGGGGATCAAAATGAATATATCCTGAGAAAATTTGAATATTAATGAGAAGAGACAGACTAGAGATGCCTTTTCTTAGAGAGTTGGGTACTGGATTCCTTTTTATTGATGGTGTTGGCATACCTGGCAATTGATAAAGCATCCTTAATCTTTTTCTTTCTATCATCATGGTCTGAAAGGATAATATTGGCTGTGGGAAGATTGAAGCAATGGCCAGAGGTCAGTTTGTGGTATAGGAAGAGGGAAGAGTAGTCAGTGCTTTTCTTAATGCATTTATACATGTAACTATGTTGAGCGAGTCTCATAGCCAAGTTGGCATAGGTTTTCCCATAATATGCCTTTAAGCAGGAGGGGTTAGAGCAGTTAATCTTATAAACAATTTGGTGAAAAACTTATTTGGGGATTTTGTTCTTATGGTTGTTTAACAGTTTGTTAAGTGAAGGAGGTGACCCTAAAGAAATATTGCATTTATCGAAGCCTATGTTTTTTAACTTATTCACAATCTTCAAAATGTAGAGAAGACTAGACCATTTCTTGTCACTGGGGGAGCAAGTGTGGAGTGAGAGAGTTTATACTAAAAATTAGTGATAGTAGGAGGAATGTTTGAGATTGTAACCTATATTGATGAGGTCGCTAGTGAATAATTCAATGTTTTGTTTCCAATCAGTCTCAAATTTTCAAGGTTTAAGGTTTCTATGAAGGAAGTTGTTTTTTTATCTGTGCACAGGTTTGAGTTATTATATTTTAAGGTTCAAACGAAATCTATTTGAAAAACACCCATTCTAAAACATTTCAAGCTGTTCTTGGTTGAATGCCTACCATCAGTTGTTTATATTTATGGTTATTCTGATGTATTTTAAATGATGTACTATCAGTTTGAAATGTATTTATGGTGATTGAAATCAAGCTCTTCAAAAATTTATATTATTTAGAGAATCTTAAAATAATTATTTTTAAATAAATGACTTTTTTCCTTTTTTCCAGAAAAACACACTATAATTATTATGCATAGATGACTGTTTAGTTTAATTAATTTAGTGGAAATATAATTTTTAATCTCAGATGAAAACCTAATTCCAAAATATTATAATCACTATACAATTCTAATGTTGATTAAAAGCTGCAGTATAAAAGACTATATTGTGTAATACATGGAATTAAATTTTATGGATGAATTGCATAAAATATTTGCATTAAGATTTAACTAGTGACAAGTGCGATTCATAGAGGATAGTAACAGATCATTAAAGTATGATTAGGAGTAAGTGACTAGTAGATTGATAAGCAATGATCAGTCTAAAATGGAATGGTGATAAGTACTTGTTCATGTATAGAAATGGTTATTACCAGTAAAGGGTAATTAACAGAAAATTAACCAAACCACAGGAGAGAAGTTGGTAGCAGAGATGGTTAAAATAAATGTATAAATTGTGTATACCAGTGCAAGTATTTACATTGCAAACTCTTAATAGTTTATTTGTATACAGAATTTGTACATTGTCTGTAATAGACATTTAAAAGGTTAACCTTTTAACAGCTTGAATTGCATCAATGCATTCACAACTTAACCTACTCTCTAAAATGCTATTTTTACTGTTATTTTTCCAATTCTTCCATTCATTTTGTAGGAAAAACTGTATTGTATAATGCTGCCATCTTCAGATTATTCTTAGAAAAATAAATCAATAATATTTAATTTTAACATTACAATGATGCAAAAACCTGTCTTCAAAAGTGCTAATTGGTACTTTCTTGTTCTCTCCACAGCAAAATGCCGGCCAGAGACTCTGAGTTCTTTTTCTTTGTTTTGATTTTGAAAATGAAAACATATTTTCTATCCCCTTTTTACACATTTACTGCTTGTTTACAAAATATTTATGAAAATTAATTATTTTAGAAGAATGATTCACATTTTAATAGAAAATATTTACTTTTACAAGAAGACAAATTGGCAAATAAATAAATAAGAAGAATTCAGATTTTAATAGAAAATATTTACTTTTACAAGATGACTTATTGGCAAATGAATAAATAACTTGCAGCTGCAATTTGTAATTGGATGACTAAAATACATTTTATGTTGACTGTTATAGATTATTTTTATCAATTATAAATATATATTTTTTAAAAATGTTCATTTATTTTAATAATCTGACAGATTATTAATTTGCATTTTAGAAACTAAACTAAAACAAATATATATGTTTACTGCTAATTCTGTAATTGACCAATCAAAAGTTTGGAACTTTAATTCAATCTGCTAATAGGGATTTTTACAGTCAAAACATTAAAATGAATTATCTTAAAGTAGATAAAACAATAATTTTGTTAATATCAAATTCAAAATTAGCAACAATCCTAGTTATTAATGATTAATCATAACATAAATAATAATATCTTAAATATTATTACTTCACTAAAAAATCCTGAAAATCATTAAATAATTCACATCAGTTATTAATATTGTAACGATATATAAATATGTCGTTACATTAATTTAAAATAAAAACTTAATAAAAGTTTGCAAATAAAAGTAAAAAAAACTAAACGCTAAAATTAAAATATTGTTAAACGTATATATTCGCACAGATGCTAAACTTTAAAAATATTTTTCATAAACAAAAAAAAAAAAAAAAGTATTTGAACGTATTTTTTTTAATAAAAAAATACAAGGTTGAAATATAAAAATATTTTAATAAAAAAAAATAACGTAAGTTAAAGTAAAAACAGGTATTAATTAATTCCTGTAATCTGTAAATGGAAATGATGTTTATTAATTATCTAAAAGCTGTGTAATTAAAAAGTCAGATGAAAAGTTAGATAAGAGAAGAAAGAAATTTTAGCTTGACCAATGGAAGCACTAAGCCTTGGTTCGGACCCTAACGAAAGTGATCGACTAGTGACGTTTTGTTCATTGAATCCTTGTGGATAATATAAAAAGGGAAATACAGTTTTTTCGGACAGTTCCAGCGTTGTGTGTTTGAGAGATGTGGTATGACGCACATACCACACTCTCTATAAAAAAAAAAAAATGAAAAGACTGTGATACCTTGAACTAGCTATTGCCATCTCCAGAACATTACCTTCCAACGGAGGCGTCGCGGGAATTGAAAGCAGAGGCCTGGACTCTTATACCATAAGCTATATAAAATGAACAATTGTTAAAATCAATCAAGAACTTTCGTCAAGTTTTACAAATTAATAAACAAGCCAACTGAAATGTTAAAACGGACTCTTATCTGACTTTTGTAAGTTTTTAAATCAAATTAATAATGTTTAATTTTATATGTTTTCCGATTGATAAACATCATTTCAATTTTTTTTTTCTTATTGTAAAGATTAGTTAAATGTATGAAATTTAAGTTGTTTATAGACGCTTGCATGGATTCGTTTGCGGTTAATTATATTTTGGTTTTCATATTTGATCAAAATATATAGACATTCGATAAATAATGATACCTTACGGTGAGTATCTAAAATGTATTTATTCGGATGTCTTTTAAGTTATTGGTGACAATGCAAGTATCTTATGGTGAATACTATTGGGTTACTTATAAGTTTCCCTCTGCGATTGTCGGTATCAATAATTTTGTATTTTGATCGTTTATGTTTATTTTGAAATGTTTTTGACCGTGGAATCTATGTAATCGATCTATACCCAACATTTTTAAACAAACCTGTGCGAACGTATTTAAATGTTAAAATTAAGTCGGGCGTGAATGGCTATATAGTTTGTAAAGTTATATTAAGGGAGGGTAATCTTAGGTTATTCATTTCGTAGTTGAATTGGTTCAATGGATTGGATATATTTGTGTAATTAGTAGATGTAGTATGAGGTCCACTATGGGCAGGATTATAGATATACGCCACACACCCTCTGTTTGCCTATGGATGGGTTTGTAAGTCGGCAGAAGACCGCAGTCCATTCCTATGGAGTTTTTTGTTTATTGATCTACTTGCCAACAGATGTCACATTCCTGTTGGTGGAGAATCAATCTCTTCTCTATTTCTACTTATTGTTCAGATGTACATTCCTGACAATAGAGTATTTTGTGTTGTCGTATCATGCTACATTGAATACATGAATGTATCGGATGGATTGGCGCCAGTTGATTGCGAAATTTGTTGCCTAAGGTTAAATCAGGGAAGAATATTTTCTTTTCAAATACAGACCTATGTAGTCCAGTCATACTCGATCCTCTAAATAAATGGTAAACTCATTATTTGCAATCTCCTTAAATTTAGAATTAAAGATCAATATAAAATTATAAACGTTAAATTTATTCCTCAAAATTTAAATATTATTTTATATGTGCGTAAATAAATATTTTTATGTGTTAATTTCTGGCAGTGGCTTTTATTCTTTTATATTTAAGATATAAAATTTATAGATTTTTATCTCTGCGTCTCCGCTGAGCTAGTGACTTGGGCTAACGGTCGGAATATTTAAAGAAAGTGGAATCTTAACAGCGCGTATCTGCCTACTTTATAAATTTTTCTAGGCTCAAATGCCTAGATGGCGCCCTTGTAGTGCAGATATTGTTTTTGCGGTTAGATTCGATCTTCACTTTCATTCCGATCGGTACAATATCAATGAACGAACTAAAGCTCATATAGGAGATTGTGCTGCTATAGCAATACCCCCCCCCCCCCGAACTCAATATTATTGTCTTTTCCTAATTGAACATGTGTTCCTTTTTATATAAGCATAAACTTCTACTTTAGACATCTGTTTTTTTCTGTTTCTTTTATCATTACTCTGTGTTTTATTAGATGTTTATATGGGGTGGTTCATTTAATTTACATATATCTTCTATGTGTGCATGGTAATTTATAAAAGCAACTTTTGTTTTTCAGCATTAGTTTACATCGTAATGTATTATGATTTTGGGAAGTTCTTTTGATATTATATTAAATAGTTGCTTAAATTTACTTGCTACCTTTGGTATATAGTGATACACTACAGTATATATAATTGTTTTATTTTTTGATTATTCTTCTTACTGACTATTTAATGTGAATGTGGGGGTATAATATATAATGGTTGGGAAACACTCATTAAACTTGTCCTGAAGAAAAAATGGAGATATCAGGAAGACCCTCGTAGAATAGTATATAAATTCATACAGTCAGTTGCTCTTAATAAAATACTCTAGCTAGTTAAAGCATCATCTTATATTCAGTAATCAGAATTCTAAAGATTATTGGCTCATCCCCTCTGCTGGTATTATTACTGCTCAGGCCAGCAATGCTTGAAGATGAGATGGTAGTAATATTGTGTTAAATATAGGAAGATTTTGAATTTTTTTTAAAAAAAACCTCAATATCATGCTAGTAAGTTTATAAATGCTACATATATCTTCTTGATTATCAATTTGACTTAGTGGTGCAAAATAGTACATCTGTTTGCCATGGCTTATGACTAATTTTTCAGAAAGTTGTCCCTTAGTCAATTTACTAAACCAATCAATACTGGTCAACAAATAGGTATTTAACCAGTTTTAGCTAGAAAATAAAACAAAGATCCAAAACCACACAAAGCCTTACTATCTGTCAATGGAAAACTCAATGAGTATTACCTTCTCATGAGCACCAAAAACAACAGGCAATGTGTTCGAACCCACTATGGCAAGGGCACTGTGCACTGAATGTAGCGATATGAAATGAAAGATAAAGGAGGCATGCTTTATTGCAAATGACAACATGGCAATAAACTGAAAAGAATCGTGCTTTGCAATCTCCAGAAAATGGTCTTTATGAAAGAAAACTTTGAATAAACTTTGCATAAATTACTGCTAAGCTTTGTTTAAAAGCTCAATGTAAGCTGACACTTCCAAGATAGGCTATGAATATGGAGACTTAAGTTCTTTGAAAGCGCTAAGCCATATAATTCTTTTCTAATAATACTAAGCTTCACTTTTTTGTGTAAAGCCCAATTTAAAATTTTACTAATTCTCAATAAAAGGCTTCTCGATAGCCCTTTGCACTGTGGCACTTTTTATTAAAGGGGTTCTTTTACTTTCTTCTTACCAAACTTATACAAGGAATATTAAAATTTTATTTATCTTTTAAAAAGCCATAGGAAATTTCTTATGATAAAAAAATAAATAAAAAATAATTTGGTTTACTTAACAAGTGTAGAAGATTATGTTTTTTTTTCTATTTTACTTAGAAACAAAAAAAAAAGCATGGTACCGACCACCTTACACTCCAGAGTAGACTATCGCTATACTGAACCCACAGTAATATGCTGATGCAATATTTTAATACAGTTATCTGGTCTTAAATATGAAATATGAATTAATGAGGCCCATTGTAGGTCACTGAATTAGAGTTTATTGAAATGCAGACTGATAGTAAAAGTTTAATAAATTGAAACAGAAATTTGAGAAGATGTGATGTTAATTAACACAAACTTTTCTGAGAAATAGCTTTATCAGGGGTGACTTATGGGGAAATAAGGTCTGAAAGGGTTACATGCAAAATAATCCAAACCTATGTTTTAATAATTTATATACTTGGAGTTTGAATGTAATATAGGGGGTTTGAACACAGGTTTTCCAGCTCCCTTCAGCTATCCACTCTATCTCATATAAAAAATATTTTCTTTAAATTTCATTTTGACTTTAAGCTATGCATTTTATTTTTAAAATGTTGCGATGGATTAAAAATGTGATATATGAACATTAAATTTCTACCTGAAAGTTGCTTGAGTTAACCAATGAAGTAAATAAGTATAAAGGTACAATAATCTTTTATAAAATCCACTGCAGGGTAAAGACCTCTCCAATAGTCCTTATGGAAGAACAGTGAATGGACTACTCATCAAACTTTTCAACTGCTGGAGGATGAGCATTTGGGTAGTTCCTGTTTTTGTTTTACTCCCAACCTAAGAAAATTTATTTGTTTACTGACCAAAATCAGATGGTTAGTTAGGTTGGCTAAAAATTTATAAACACAATTAAAAGTTGACAATCAATTTTACAGCAGCTTAGGATCCCCACCGTCTAAGTTCAAACTTGAACTGAGTAAGTCTTAAATTCACAAATCTTGAACCAAGCTGAATTTGAAACCAGGTTATGGGAATGGCAGGAGAATACAATGCCATTGCACCATAAACACTAGGTTCAAACAATAACATTTATTCATATCAGTGATGACATTTAAAAAAATATTAAAATTAAATATAAAAATAATGTTCAAAAATGGGTTTTGTAGGTAAACAATTATATTGAGCCTGGATTCATTTGCACTATGCGATCTATTCTGAGTAAATACATACTGATGCACCTTATGTGAATAGTTTGAATTGTTGCCATTATAATGCTGAGAGGAAGTATGAGTCAATGCCCTAATGCAATTGAATCAATAAAAGATGTGGTCTGCAAGCACCCAAGTCATTTGTTCTATTGTATTTCATTGGTTTATAAAGTTAAAACATGAGTTTAATATTTGCACTATGAAAAGTGGTATATACTTCAGTTATGGGTCAAGGGCATTTATATTTTTCTTTATAATATATGATAAATACTACAAGTTTAAATACAATCAAAAGGTGGTGCTACATTTTCCACACCTTAAATAAAAAATGGAATGATTTGGATATTTGTATATAGAGAATATGCCACCACAATTATCCCAATTAATTTATATAGGAATGTTAGAACTACCCAATTTACTGCATAGAAGTAGGACACAGATGCATGGTATTAATGTAACACTTTTCAAAGGCACTGAAAACTTTTACTTAACAACGCTAATAGCAAAACCACAAGACTGATAATAGGGCTGTTAAGGTGCTTAATTTATTGAGATATTTAAATACTTAAGCTAAATATAATTAGAGGATTTGAACCCAGACTTTCAGCTCCCTTCGGTCATCCACACTATCTTATGTTACACAATTGATACAAATGACCATGTAAAAAAGTTAAATGATTTCTAGTATAAGTATTTCATGCTGAACCAGCACTCCTCTGTTGGTCCAGATCATCATCTCCCACGCATATATGTAAACAGTGCACTTATTACATATGTGTTAACCAAGCGCTGATTATATATATCTGTGGGAGATCATGATCCAGGCCACTGATAAGTGTGGTTCACCACAAATTATGTATATTGGAGATCACTTATCTTTTTTCACATGTAGGGGGTCATGTGTATCAGTTGTATAAGATGCAGTGGATGACTAAAGGAAGCCTGAAAGTTTGGGTTCAAATCTCTTCTAATTGATTTATTAAAGAAATATGGCTACGTCTTAAGGATCCCTAATAAAATACTTAAAATACATATGTAACAATATTTATTTAACAACAATAATAATGACGTAAAAACAACGTAAGAATGTAATAATCCATAAATATAAATAAGCTATAAATAATTTTTGTGTGAAATAGTCTTCTTTCACACTAAAAGCAATCCAGTCATGTCAAGCATTGGTGGTCGAGAGGTCAGCGACAGCTGCTTTACAAGTAGTTGTCCCGGGTTAGCGGGTTCGCTTCCCGACTGATGCTATGACACATGAGAAAAAAAAAGTAATCCAGTCATATATTTGTGCCTTTAAATAAAATGTCTCTTGAAGCACAAATGAGCATGTCTTAACAAATACAAATATTCTTTTGACGTCATTAACTTTTAATAATAAGAACTGTTTCTTTGGGATTTTCAGGATTAGCTTTTTTCATTTATTAACTCATGCTGTATTTAAAGCAATATTTTTTATTTGTTCAGGAAGCATCTCATATTATACTTTTTTTTGACAAGGTTTTATCCTAAAGATATAATTCTAGAGTTATATAGGTATAGGAGCTGAAACTATTTCAGTTCTTATATTATTTATTGCAACAACAATAACTGCAGTCAAGAATTGGTGGTCGAGAGGTCAGCGACAGCTGCTTTACAAGTAGTTGTCCCGGGTTAGCGAGTTCGCGTCCCGGCTGATGCTATGACACATGAGGAAAAAAAAAACAATAACTGCATCTTATTCTATTCAATTCAATTAAGAGGGAAGTGAAGTTAGATATTCTGCAATAATGATAAGATTAGTGGCGGTGACTGGAGGGTCAGTGCCTGAAGTGAATAATTTTACTAGATCTATGATAATTGAGTTAAAAATTGGTAATGTTAATTGGTATTTTTCTTATTAGGTTCTCAAGGAATTTGTCAAATTTCAATTTCAGATCAGAAATCTTATTAAAAGTTTCAAATTCAATTTAGACTTATTTATTTAGAAAACTAATTATTATTATATTTATAATAAAGCGAAAGTATCTACCTCCCACTGTAGTTATTTCAGCTTTGCAAGTACAGATATTTAGAAGTTATGATTATATTTATTAATACATTGTACAGGCTTAAACCTGTATTTATATATGTAATATATGCGGGATTCGAACTGAGACTTTCACACGACCCACTACTCTCAGTGCCATCTCATATTGCTGAACCACCTGATCACACACATGTTGAAAAGATAAATAATCACCAATATACGTATTTCATGCTAAACCAGAAATCATCAGTTGGTCTAGATTACTATCCTCACACTTATATATAATCAGTGCTCAGCTTTATATTAAGATAGCCAATCTTCATACTTTAAAGGACAGGCTTATTCTCCTGTACATGAGGGGTAAGAATGACTAATATGTCGACATGGTTAGGATGACAACCTTGGCACTAACAACGGCTTTGAACGTTCCACCATCAGATTTTCAATGAAATGGAAGGCTGAAGAGTTGTGATTTGGAATAGTTTGAAGCCTGTCCTTTAAAGTATGAAGATTGGCTATCTTAATATAAAGCTAAGCACAGATTATATATATGTGTGAGGATAGTAATGTAGACCAACTGATGATTGCTGGTTTAGCATGAAATACGGATATTGGTGATTATTTAACTTTTCAACATGTGTGTGATCAGGTGGGTCAGCAATATGAGATGACACTGAGAGTAGTGGGTCGTGTGAAAGTCTGAGTTCGAATCCCGATTATATTTATTGCATATTTTTCTATTTTAAGTTAACTTTTAACATATTGTTGAAGACAATTAGATACAACAATAAATTTTTAGTTAGAAACTAAGAAGTAAATCTAATTTAAAAAAGATTTTAAAATTTATTTACTTCTTATAAGCCCCCCCCCCCTTTTTTTTTTGGTGAAGCGATAGTTGAAATATTTAGCATTTGAGAGGGGGGGGGATTTTTTTTGGGTATTGGTATTTGAAATACTTAAATATTTGTAATTTTTATGTTGTTAAGCTTCTGAAGAAGGAATAAGAAATGTAAATTATAAATCTTAATTTGCGTTTAAAAAGTGGATGATTATCAAAGCACTTTTGTTTTTAATCATTAATTAAAAGAGGGAAAGAAGAAGCCAGATTTGGTGTAAGTTAATGTTATATATAAACTTATTGATGCAATTAAAAATTTATAATAAGTGATGTCATACAAAGCTTGATATCAGGATTAAGTCAAAGCAAAGAAAAATATTTGAAAGGTCAAAATATAATAATTTAATATTAAATGTTCAAAAGTACATTTAAAATGGAACAGAATAATTTTTTAATAAAACTAATCACAAATAACAGTTAAGATATTTATACAAATAATAAGATTTTATTCGAATATTTATTTAAAGAAACAAAACATAATTGTAATTAATTTTTATTTTACATTGGATATATATATAATGTTTATTTTTATTATATATATCTGGTTACATAGTAATGATAAATAGCATCACAAAAGATAATGTGATAACATAATGTTTAGAAACTTTTCATTGCTTTAAACAAAAAATGGAAAATTTAGACCGACCCTCTGGACCAACTGATGAGTCCTAGTACAGCACAAAATGTGCATCTTGGTGATCATGCACTTTTTTACATGCCTTTGGTCATTTTATGATTACACCCCTTTTCAAGGTGTCAAAAGCGAATACAAAACAATCCTTACTTTGCTAAGTGGATAATTTCTTGTCTAATGAATGACTAATAAAAATTATTAATATACTTCCACCAAGTGGTTTGTGTCAAAATTGTGAGGGTGGTAAGTTTGTCACATCAATTAAGCTGTAGTAATTGGCTATCTATCTATCTATCTATCTGTCTATCTATCTATCTATCTATCTATCTATCTATCTATCTATCTATCTATCTATCTATCTATCTATCTATCTATCTATCTATCTATCTATCTATCTATCTATCTATCTATCTATCTATCTATCTATCTATCTATCTATCTATCTATCTATCTATCTACCTACCTACCTACCTATCTATCTATCTATCTATCTATCTATCTATCTATCTATCTATCTATCTATCTATCTATCTATCTATCTATCTATCTATCTACTATCTATCTATCTATCTATCTATCTATCTATCTATCTACTACTATCTATCTACACACTACTACTATCTATCTATCTATCTACTATCATCTACACTACACTACTACACACTACATCTATCTATCATCATCTATCTATCTATCTATCTATCTATCTATCTATCTATCTATCTATCTATCTATCTATCTATCTATCTATCTATCTATCTATCTATCTATCGACCGACCGACCGACCGGTCTGTCTGTCTGTCTGTCTGCCTGTCTGTCTGCCTGCCTGTCTGTCTGTCTGTCTGTGTGTCTGTCTATCTATCTGTTTGTCTGTCTGTCTATCCATCCATTCATTCATCTATCTCTGTCTCTGTCTATCCATCCATTCGTCCATCTATCTCTCTGTCTGTCTATCTGTCTATATATACACACTGAACAATGATAAAGATATGTGTAAGAGATTGTGATCTGGGCCAACTGATGAGTGCTAGTTCAGTATTCATCTTGGGGATTATACATATTTTTCAGATGTCTTGGTCATAGGTTCATAATTACACCCTTCCACAAGGTATTAAACACAGATAGAAACCAATTCCTACTTTACATGAAATGGTGTAATGAAAAATTATGCTACTGAAATATTATTTATTAAGTGGATAATCTCATGTCTAATGAATGACTAATAAAAATCATTTCGTCATAGATAATTGTTCTTTCTTTTTTATTTATTGATTATTGCCGTTGATAGGATAATTTAGTTGGTTAGAATCTCACCTTAAATTCAATATTCGTCAATCTAAAAATCACCATTTTGATTTCCATGCTAGTGCAGAATAATACTAGACTACTTAGGAATGTATTATATACAAATACGTGTACTATTATTAACAGTAGAATGTATTGAAAAATTTAAATAAAATTTGAATTTTTCCAAAAACATTTAACAATTACACTAAATAATTTTTTCACATCATTGTTTATTTCAAAAAATATGATCATTAATTTATTTAATCTTTATTATAAATCATTTGTGTTTTTGTGTGCGATGTTATTTGATTATATTTAGTTATAATTTTTTTAAAGTTTATATATATTTTGTATTTTCTAAAAACATATTTTGAATCATTACTTACATTATTACGTTTTCTTTTATTTCCAACAATTACTGATTTTTAATTTTTTAAAAACATTTTATTTTAAATGCTTTAAATTTCAAAGTTGATTATTATTATTATTTATCTCTTAATTGTTGTGTTTACAGAAGATTTTGTACGCATTTAAATAATTGTTTATTTTAAAATTTAATCACATTTTGACTTTTTTTCAAAGTTAGATTATTATTTTGTAACGAAAGTATGTAAAACACACTTTTTATTAATCTAAAATAATTTGATTCCTCAGAGAAAAAAAGAGAGAAAAAAATGAAATGTAATTTTTGTGTTTTCTTTTAAGTAGATAAACGAAAAGTAAATCGTTTTGTATTAATTTATTTACTAATTATTGTAAAAAATATTATTTATTTAGTATTTAAGTAAAGTAAGGCAAAACCATCTATAATAATATTCGAATTGTTTATTGCTTGTGAATTTTAAGTAGATAAACGAAATGTAAATCGTTTTGTATTAATTTATTTAATAATTATTGTAAAAAATATTATTTATTTAGTATTTAAGTAAAGTAAGGCAAAACCATCTATAATAATATTCGAATTGTTTATTGCTGGTGAATTCATACGAAATTCGAACGCGCATTACTCCATGAATGTATATGTTTAAACCACTAAACACCACATGATCACCATTTCTTATGCTTGTTCAAGCTGTTAAAACAGGAAAAACTCTCAATACTGTAGAGTTACTCAGAACCAAAGACACCAAAATGTATGGCTACTGAACTGAGTTCAAACCTATATGACTATATAAGCTAATGAGCTTGGATTGAAAATATTGTTTTCAATTTTGGACTCATGTTTTTGTAGTTAACTAAAGAGGTAAAAGGTGACTGCTGTAGGATTGTATTAGATCCTAAGATCTAGGTGCAGTGCTCTCAGATCCAAGACTCTTCACTGATGAAACCAAAAGCTAGAAACTGGTCTGGGGATAATGGATGAGTAGGCACTAGATAGGGATTTTATGCACAAACTTTCTTGCATCCATTGATTATTCTGGCTTGCACTGGATGGAACTACTGTATGAAGAGTTTTGTGTGTGTTTAATTAAAAAATCAGATATATTAATCTGTAGATGTTTAAATTTTTATATCTGAACTAGGGATAATCTCTAGATTAATAAATGATTAGTGAAAATCTTTAGTGCATTTATCTAGAATGGACTGTGTTAAAGTTGTGAGTGCAGTAAGTTTGATACTTGCAAATCAAAATGTATCAATTTATTGATAAATAAACATCTGATGAAGATATATATATATATAAGAGATAGTTCATCTGGGCCAACTGATGAATTTTGTAACAATTTACTATTGACATATAAACACATGATAAAGATGTATATGAGAGATGTTCACCTTAGCCAATTGATGAATTTGGTTTAGCATGAAATGCATCTTTGGAGTATATGTTATTCAAAGAAATGTGTGATGATGTGGAGGTCAACTATATGAACTTTGATCTCCAATAGCCATCATTCTTTCAGTGCATTAAACATTGCAAGGCAAAATACTTTTTTATTGCTTGGAAGTTCATAAAAAAATCTGGACACAAGAAGTGTCAGAGCTGAAGTAGTGATTCATAGATTTTGAGCTCCATTGTTCAAAAAATCCATTATTGCACCAAACTTCCCTTGGTGAAACAGTATGCAAAAAGCTCATCACAGGTTATTCAACTAATTGAAAAGATTCGGGTTATATTCTAAGTAAAATAGCTAGATACCTATTTTATATCAGTCTGCATTGAAGGATTATATGATGGACTTGAAAAATGGGTGCACGGACTACTATATGTTTTTCTGTTATATTACCATAATCATGGTCCATTTTATGATAATTGTTATTTCAGATATGTCAAATGCACTCATTCTTTAAGTAAGACATGGATGCTTTGATTGTTATTTTCATATGCATGTGAAAGAATATCATGGTGCAATCATCTATTCTTTGATCTCAGTTTGACTCCACGCTGAATAAACTCAAAACATTTTTTCAACAGGCTTGAAATTTTTTTCTCACTGAGCCATCCCATAGTAGAGTGGCCATTCTCTATTGGTTGGTAAATTATCTAGCTATTCTTAACTAGAGGGTAAAACAAATATGTTTCTTATAATAACTTCTTTCATATACACTTCAATGTAAACAAATTTTATTAAAAAACCTTTATTTTTCTTACAGTTTCGACTGTCCAGCAGTCTTCATCAGAGCTTTATCAAAATGTCTTTGCATTGAAGTGTATAAGAAATAAATTATTATAAGAAAGATATATGAATATATAAAGATGTGCAAAGGAAGTAAAAGAGAAGAATAAAGTAAAACAAACTTGGAAATCTGTTTAATCCTTGTCATCTGGTAGTTGACAAATTTTGTGAGTATACACTTATCTTTTATTATTTTTAGCCATTTATGTGCCATTTAAAGACAGTTTTATCAGATTTTTTTCTAACTGTAAATTATGTTAAATTTAGGAAAGCATTTAGTGTTCCCTTTCTTAGATTTGAGCTTGTTAATCTCAGGTGATACTATAAAGTTTTTATGCAAAGTAAATCAATTCGGATAGAAAAAGAGGGATCATAGAGGGGAAGCTGTAAATAAATGATGCTATATATAGTATATACCATTGTTAAACGTTGAAAATATTGAAAGAATATATAATTGATATTATTAGAGAGGAAGAGAGAGGGAGAGAAGGGAAAAAAGGTAGAGAGGTCCTTTATTAAATGAAAAAACAAAATTCAGATAAGGATGAAATAGATAGTTCCATAATGAAGGAAGAATTTACTGATATGAAGATTGAAAATAAGTATTGAGTGAGATTGCACTTGAATTTTGTAAAACCATAAAGGTGAATGAGTTGAGAGAAGGACTTGATTATAGCTTGCAATTCATAATTCAAAAGAGTGGTCTATTTATTTTATTTTATGAACTATGATTTTATTAGGACAAAGTCCTAATGTAGAATATATTTCACCTGAAGTAAAGCTGTTCTTTAGTCTTGAATAGATTGAACATGTTTTTAACAGAACATCATTTTCATCTTAGAAAAGGTGGAAGGAGATGAGATTTAATTGTACTTGTGAGAACTATTATTCAGAGATAGTTGCTAGATGTTGCATATTTAAAAAGAATGAATATTTTGGAAAGAGCTGTTTTTGTTTGTGAGAAGAAATATTTAAGGGAGAAGTTATTTTTTCTTCTGTTTGATTAGTATTTATGTAGATGAATTTGAGTACTGTTATGATAACTTCATAAATACCATTATAATCATTTTCAAATATTATCAATCCACTGCAGTAAGACAATCTCTCCAAGAGTAATGCAGTTTCACTGATTCATTCCAACAAACATCCTTATTTCATCCATCCATCTCACATATTGTCTTTTCTAAGACTTTTGAGATCCAGTTTAAGACTTCAATGGCCTATCTATTATCATCTTTCCTAACAATATGATCACATCAACTCATTTCAGTCTTTTAATTCTTTAAATGAGTCAGTGTTCCATCGGTATTATCCCACCAAATATTTCACATTCAATCCATTTTTGTTATTCCAAGTATACATTTCTTCGTGTTTTGTTGAGTATGCAAAAGTCTTTTGCATTGCTGTTCTTATAAGTTTTCAAGTCTCACATCCATAAATTAAGGACAGATAAAACATAACTATTAAAAACCTCCTCAAAAATATAAGCATATTTTTTTAAATATGAAATTATTTCTACCAAAAACACTCCATCCAATTTTACTTCGATTAATTTCATTCATTATTTTCATCTGTGTTAATAATTTGAGCAAGTCATTAGCAAATACCATTGAGTCTGAAATGGTTTTTTGAAATTTAATTGTTTAGCTATGTGTTCTATATCAATATAATACTAAATTGTCCAATCACTTTTTCCATTATTACACAATGCTTTATTTACCACCCTTTCTTATAGTTTACAGTTTTGTTTGCCCCAGAAATATTCTTCAGAACTTTATATCTCCTAATCTCAACTGTTATAGTCAAATTTTAAAATGTAAACAGTTGAGGTTAGGAGATATAAAGTTCTGAAGAAGATTGTTGGGGCAATCTAAACTGTAAACTGTGAGAAAGAGTGGTAAATAAAGCATTGTATAACAATGGTAAAATGTTTGGACAATTTAGTATTATATAGTATACATTTTGGCAATGAAATAAGAAAGAGTAGTTATTATTCATACTTTATCGAGTGAGGTACTAATGAATAATATAAAAGAATTTGTAGAAATTTCACTCAGGGTATAGATGTATGAACAGCTACACTAATACAAATTCTCTCACTCTATTCCTAGTTTTGATGATCATTGATTTAGTGACTCATCGACAACTACACAAGTCAGAGGTTGATAGATTTCATTTATGAAGCAGATGAGTGCAGCAATCATAAATGGTCATGAGACTATTTCCAGCTGTATTTACTGTTGATCTGGAAAAATACATTTGTCTGGGTGCAAAAAGAGAAGTAAAACTAATTATGCAAAAAATTATAGGGAAAATTGTAGAACAGGTTTAATGCATGTTAGAGTTTCTCTAGAATCAACATAAAAACACTAAAGGGGTGATGCAATTTAGCAGTTTTATGTTCAATCTTGTAGTTAATTTCTCTTGGTAAAATGTTTTCAATCACTCTGTAGGTATGATTTTATATATGGAAGATAGTACTCAAATGGCTAATGAGTTGGTTGTGATTCAAACATCCTTAGAAAATTCTGATATTTCTAGTGTTACCAGGATTTGAATTTTGGGTTGTGTTTGTGGTAGAGGAATGTAGTTTTATTACACTCTGATAGCTCTTGGATGATGGATACAAAATTAGTCTCAATTACAACAGGTAAACAGGCTTCTAATAAAGATCAGATGTTGTTATATATCCTGTTAATGTTTGGTTAAAGAAGAGGCTTGTTAAATTTATTTCAAAGTTAGCTTTCTATTGATGATTAGAAAAGAGAGAGCACCCAAGATCTAGAAATATGAAGGGAGGCAACAGAAATAAGTTGGAGTTTTGGGATTAGCCGTGTCCATATGTTGAAAAAAATTAGTCAAAGATATTTTGCAGAGAAAGTAAAGAATTGTAAGAAAATTAGATTTAGTATGACCTTTTAATCATAGAAGAATTTACAAAAGTTAATTAAAGTATGAATTTGTTTTTAATTTTTTTACTATGTTGGGTTGTTTGACAGTCTCTAGTTTACACAAATGACTAATCAGTGGAATTTGTATTAGATTCTCTGTATAGTACAGATACCTTCAGATTTAAGTAATAAATGAATATATATATATATATATTAATTTCAGTTTTTGCCATTATATGAATGCAAACCAGCAAATGAATGCTATAACAGTAGTGAATTTTCTATACACTAATGACACCCAGTGCAAACCTTGGTAATCAATGGATGCCAGAAGATTTGTGCATAAAATCCCTATCTATGCCTACCCATCCAATATTCTCAGACTAGTTTGTAGCTTGTGGCTTTCATCAGTGAGGATCTGAGAGCAACACACATCTTAGGATCAAATGCAATCCTCTATCAGTGCTCTCAGATGCAAGGTTTGCCACTGATGAAAGCACAAGCTAGAAACCAGTCTGGGGATATTAGAGAAATAGGCCCTAAATAGGGATTTTATGCACAAACATTTTGGCAGACATTAATTACTATGGCTTGCACTGGTGGGCGCTACTGCATGAAGAGTTTGCTACTGTTATAAACAGCTTGAGTAAACATAAGAAATAGTGGTCATGTGATGTTTTGTTGGATTAATTCCAATCGTACTTATAGGTTAATGGTTACTATGGATAAAACCAAAGGCACCAATATTTATAAATACTGAGCTGGTTTCAGATATGTATGGCTATACAAGCAAGTTAGTTTGGATTGAAAACATCATTGGGTTTTTATTTGGGATCTTTGCTTTATAATTAACTAAAAAAGTGAAAGGTGGTTGCTAAAGGATTGCATTAGATCCTAAAATCTACATGCAATTATCTACATGAAATTATCTCAGATTCAAGATTGTTCACTGATGAAAGCTGCAAGCTAGAAACTAGATAGGGATTTTATACACAAATCTAGCATTCATTAATAACTATGGCTTGCACTGGATGGCACAAGCATATGGAGAATTTGCTGCTGTTATAAATAGCTTAGCATAGGAAATGATGGTCATGTGATGTTTTGTTGGTAAATGAATGTTACAGATAGGCACAAGAGAATGGATTTAAGCTGAAATGAACAAAACCCTACATGAATACATTAAAGAAGTGAAGTTAGAAAAAATATGGTTAAGAAGAAGAATATTTAGCATATTAACAAAATAAAAAGGATAAGATTTGGAAAAAAAGTGTTTTATTTTGTTAGCAGGATGGCTTTTAGGGAAATAAATTGGTGGCTCATAGTATAAAGGATTTCCAAAGTGATATTAAATATTGATTTCCAGCAATGATATGACCATTAGTCTGTGAAGAATAAATTTTGTACAAAATGGTTTTATAAACAGAATTGTTCTTTTATGTCAGTTGTTTTTACATAGAACGTAACATACTTGTGCACCAATTACTAACTAAGCAAGCTTAAGATTAACCAGGTACACGTGTATTATAAGCATTAAAATGCATGGACCTATGCATTTATTTATGTTTAAATATATTAATGCATTTACAGCAACTTTTAACAGGGTTTGAGCATTCGAACTCCAGAAAAAAAAAAAAATTAAGGATGAGTTTTAATATAAACCAATTCTTCTAATACAAATACTGCCACACATATCGCACCTTCATTCGTTAATCTGGGCATTTGATATTTTGAGAGGTTGCCATCAAACCTTATATGGCCTTAATACCTTTACCCAATTAGGATTTTCTACTTTATTCTATATTCCCCCTAGTCCTCCGAATAAAAACAGTTTTTTACTTCTTTAAAGTGATTTTGATAAAATCTTCATAACATAAATAGGGTTCAATTCTATCATGAAAATCACCATCAAGCTTGTTTGCTACAAAGTACAAATTATAGAAAATCTTTTGTCGTTTATTCGTTCTACTTGCTAGCTTTAATCTGAATTAGATAACAGCTTCTTCTTCAAAGTTAATTAAAATTAAGAACTAAAGTTTAAATTAAAAATTTATTTTCTGTAATTGAATTTTTAAAAGCAGAATAATCCTACTAGTTCTTTGTGTGTAGGTGTACGCACACGTGCGTGCTAATTTATAATTAATTAAAACATTCAAATTACAAAAGTAAACTTAAATTTAAAGAATATACGTTAAGCTGATGCATTTCAGCTGTTTGTATTTGGCATAAAAGTGCAAAACAATGAAAAAAAACTTGAGTTGTTTGACAATGCCGAAAGTTAATTTATAAAAAATGAGATTTTTTTTATTTTTTTAAAAAAATATTTTATATACATGTTTTCTTAGAATAGTTATTAAAAGTGGCATGCATGTATGTATTTGATATTAATATAACAAGCGGTCTGAAGAATTTTGACATTCTAGGAAATATCAATATGTAAAGTATTCTTTTACAAAAAAAAAAAAAAAAATGGGAAAGAAAATAGAATGTATATTACGTAAACAAAAAAGGATCATCACGTGATCACAATTTCCTACGCTTACACGAGCTGTTAAAATGCTTACACAAGCTGTTAAAGCAGCACACTCTCCATATAGAAGCGACTCCCAGTGTATGCATTAGTAATTAATGGGTGCAAGAGAGATTTCTGTATAAAATCACTAACTAGAGCCTACTCATCTAATGTGCCCAGACTAGTTTTTAGCTTGTGGCTCACCTAGATCTTAGGAGGCGTCTTTTACCTATTTAGTTGCTGTGATCCCAAGATGAAAACATGGTAATGGTTTCAATCCAAGCTCATTTCCTTGTATAGTCATGTAGATCTGAACTGAGTTCAGTGTCTGTACATTTTGGTGTCTTTGATTTTTTTAAATCACAGTCACTGTCATCCTTTGCACAGGGTTTGTATAAAACCCCTAAAACATCACATGATCCCCACTTTCTATGCTTACAGAAGATATTAAAGCACAATATCAAACTATACAGCAGTGCCACCTAGTGCAAACATTAGTAATCAATGAATGCAAGAAAGTTTGTCCTTATTGAAGAAAGTAACATGCTTGAAACTGGCCTGGGAAGGGGATATTGGATGAGTAAGCATTGCATAGGGATTTTAAGCACAGACCTGTTTTACAAAAGAATTACCTGATTTCAGATTAATAATATGCACTGATTGTAATTAAGAATTGTTGAAAAAATTGGAAAAGATATCAATGTTGGCTAGGAAATAAGAGTTTGATTACAGTACCCATTGGAGCAAAAACAAACCATTGCACTGTAAATTGCTTACACATATATAATAGTATTGCTTTATCTCTGTTAATGATTTGTATACACTGAAAATTACTGTTATTCATATGTATACAATATTGCATGAGCTTAGTTTAACAAGGTTGCAAACTGTTCAATTCTCATCCAGTAATTGACATTCCACTGTGTATTGCCATTTGGGGCTGATGGAAAGATCTTTGCTCTTTAATTGTTATTTATTTCAAAGGCTGTATTATTTATCTTTTTGTAAATAAAAAAAAGGTGTTAAATTTCAATAACACTGACCCAATATCTGATTTGTTTCAAAGAAGTTACTCTTATTAACGATGATTTACTAAGTATTTTGATATTATAGTTTAAATATATCAATGTAAAATAAAACATTTTTTCCACAACTAGCCATGGAATATTCTCCAGTTGTTATCAGAGGACAGGTAATACTTTCGTTAGACTGTTAAAAAAGACTTTGGACCAAGTTATTCATGAATTTCTGAAGGATAGTTATCTCTATCATTTTGCTTTGGTCAAAAATTAATTGTCTTACACCAGGAATGATCTCTTGAAAAGCTTTTAAGAACAAATTTCATATATACTCTTCCAGTTCGGCTGCTCATAGTAAGCTGAATAAGAGTTATGTTTACTAAATTTCTACTTACTAGCTGGCGGATTCATATTTATGTATTAGTTTCTGGCATATGGTCTTCATCAGTGAAGAATTTGGGGTATGAATCTACTTGCCCTAGATTTTTTTAATCTAATGTACCTTTAATCTTGCAGGTATATTATATATTTTCTTTTTAGGTAATAAGCTACATTTGAAATTCAAAAACTTTTTAAGATTTTGAATGCAAGCCAATTTTTTTTCCAGTTATATAAACTGGACACTAGTTTAGTCACCATATATTTAGATATTCTCAATTTATTATAGGCACCTCTATTTTTTGACCAGAATTATTATAAAAATCCCCAAAATCACATGTTGAGTATGTAGTGCATATAATCTTCAATAATTAATCAAAGTAAATGTTAGTGACAAACGTAATATAAAAGTAGAAAGATAAAATACCTTTACATAATCATCTTCAGAGAAGATGCATATAAAGTTTCCCTCTTCCACAGAGAAACAGCGATAGGCCAATTGCTAGGTAGAGGGGGGTTGAATATTTTTCATCTTTGTTTTACATTTAGCTAAATAATAACTGGTCACCCATTTACTGATCAATATTAGATAATTAGCTATGGGTCAGCTATTGGGGAAAAAATTTTCAAATCTTTTGAAAAATTTTCAAACTTGCTAATTTTGAACAGAGTGTGTGGACATGTTATATGGAAACAGAAATAGTGCTCAATTAAAAATAATTTGGTGGTTTATTATTCAGGAGTTTGCAAGAAATTCCAACACTTGGTACTGATGAACTGGGTAATGAAGCTAGAACCTTGAGTTTCACAGTTTATATCCATGCAGTGCAAAGGAAAGAAATGAATGGCTTATTGCTTGGGTGTTTACAAAAAGGTTAAAATCAGAAGCTCCAGAACTGGTGACATGATTCATGGATTTTGAGCTCCAGCATCTGCCACTTTACCACTGCAGTAAACCTCATAGGACCAGCTCTTCTACCAAAATAATATTGAATTATACAATTTTGAAAATCGTATACACCCCTTTTTTTTGTTTCAAATTCTACAACAATTAGTCTGCGAGTCATATGGGATGTCATCATTCAAGGATATTTTTTTTTAATTTTAATTTTTAAAGAATTTTTTTGCCAGTGGACAGTGATACCATGCCTGCTGTCAACTAATTAAATTTTTTAAATAAAATTAAGTACACCCACTAGTTTTTCTTAGTGAGAGAATAAAAGAAAGGCTAATAACCTCTTTAATACTCTTATGATTTGGCTATTGATAATCCTAGTAACAATTCATTTTCTATTGGTCCTTTAACCTTATTTAAATGTGTTTGACTTTCAGTGCCCGATTTATTGTATGGATGTAGGACTTGGGCACACTATTGATATAGCACTATAAACAAATTTGATACTGCATACATTGGAATAAAAAGCACACTTTAGATACACCAGCAGTGTAAATCAAACCTTACCTATATTCGAGGTAAGCCATTAAAGTTTAGTTGTAATCATTCTTGCTGATAACAGTCAAGGTTACAGCTGTAATCACTATTAATGACTATGATTATGAAGTTTGATGTTACAATCTTGATTGTAATTGGTGTTTTCTGCTTGATAGATGTGATGCTATTTAGTCTTAGAAATTTGCATCTACTTCATTGGATTGAGTATATGAAAGGAGCGGCGCGACAGATGTTTTAAAAACAGCATTTTATTGGTGAAATTGGTGCATAATATTTATGGGAAAAGGATTGTTTAAGTGGTAAAAAAATATTCTGAAGATATTCCAAAATAAGTGCAATATTGTTTTTTTTCTTCATTGAGAAGTTATGCTAAGTAATAGAATACAATGGAGAGTTATGATTGGATAAGAAGCTGAAGTATTACTAAAAAGGTAAACTTTGCTGCAGAACAAATTAAAAGGCTGCTTTGTAAAGTACCATTTAAAAAGACTGAATAGCCAGTGTCCTGTATTCAAATTTAAGGCTGCTTTGTAAAGTACCATTTAAAAAGACTAAATATCCAGTGCCCTGTATGCAAATTTAATTCGCAGATTTGTTTGTAATGCCTTCTGTTTTTTTTTTTTGTGTATTCTGATCACATTCTGGCACCTAATGATTATTTCTTTTATATTCATGGAGACAAATTATAAGAGTGAAAGTTTTATAAAATGTCTTTGCTTTCTGACATATTTGCATAAGTTTTCATTTTTTTTTTTTAAAAAAAAGTAATGTTTTGCAACCAGTGAGCCAATTTAAAGATTTAATTATTCATTTAGATTAGATTTGAATTTTTATTTGAAACACAAAGAAAGGTAGAAATCCATTTATGATTAACCATACAGTGATGCAATGTAATGTATTAGAAAAGTATTATAATGTTCTGAAAGGGCGATGGCAAAAGAAGAGGGTGACCAACTCTCTGATTGTATTATCAAAGAGTCTGACAATCTAAAGTCTGTATATCAATCTGGAAAAATAATGCTACAGTGTGTAATTTAGCACCATGGTAGAATAGTAGTCTCAGGCTGAAGATTCCAGGGCTGATTCTCAGATAAGTTATATAAAAAATCATTTTAATTGAATGGAACAATTGTGCACAATCTGTCACTAAGATACTCAGACATTGCATGATTTTGTGGACAATAACTGTATAACATTTTTAAAGATATAAAATAGTACATTTGTACTACTATTTTATATTCTTGAAAAAGACAATGAAATGATTGAAACATTGGGACAAAAATAGATATTTTTAATATTCATAATGTTAATTTTTAATTCAGTAATAAATAAATTAGTTTTCAACTCTTTTTCTGACATATATGGCATCTGTATTACCTTGGAATGGCACTTTCAGTTTATTCACCAGAGATGAGTTGCTTTGGATGGCATTTAAAAATTGCATGCTGGTAATTTTATTATAGTCATTTGGTAAATACTACACTTCTTTTTCTACAAAATCACATTTGTAGCTGCCATTTCTGTAATTTAAATGTAAATTTACTCCTAAAAATTCAATTGTATTCTAGTTCATTCTATAGTATACAAAATTTTAAAATGAGAACTCAAATACCCTTAAGTGCATAATGTTATGATTACGATACCATGCAGTATTGAAAGGGCTTAACTTTAAATAAATTTATTATAAAACAAATCTTTTCTGCTGTTAAATGTTTCAATATTTACTAAATAATTATCATTAATGCAGAAAAGCAGGTTATAAACCTCTATAAAATTTTATTTGTATTTATAAAAGACTATAGTTATCAGCGACTACAAAACTCTATATAGTTCAAAGATTAAATTGCAAAACTCAATTTACACAAAATGGCAGCACGTTTTCTCATTTTTTCTGTCAATCAGTAATGATTGTAAAGATTTTTTTCAGATTGTTTTTGATAAACTATGAAGATTTTTTATTTAATAAATATAAAATTAGTCACATTTATTTTTAATGATCAATTTAATGATTTATTCATTCATTTAATTATATTAAAAATTAATTTTAGTAATAAATTTCTTAAAAAATAGTTTTATTTAAACAAAATAGCATTCAAACTGAAGGTGGCATATATGAAAATTAAATTTAGCTTCGTTTTAATTATGAAATTTGATAACAAAAGAATGAAAGAAATTGGGATTGGAATATTTTTAAAGCAGTAATTATAGTAGTAGTAATAGTATTATTATTATTATTATTATTATTATTATTATTATTATTATTAGTAGTAGTAGTAGTAGTAGTAGTAGTTGTATTATTAGTATTATTATTATTATTATTATTATTAGTAGTAGTAGTAGTAGTAGTAGTTGTAGTAGTAGTATTAGTATTATTATTATTATTAGTAGTAGTAGCAGTAATAGTAGCAGTATCAGCAGCTTTTATTATTATTCAAAGTCTTAAAATCCAATCTTTGTGCACTTGACTTCAATATTTATTTTATACTTTATTTGTTTATCATCTAAACTAAAAATATAATATGAATATTACATTTTTATTATAACTTCTTTCATTCAGTTATAATTATTTGAATTTAAAATAAATTTAAATATAAGTATAGTCCTAAAATAAATTTAAATTATTTTGTTATAACTATATATGTTTTCATGTACATGCATGAAGACTGTATATACATAAAAATTATAGATCAATCAAAACCATTTACTAAATAAATAATAGTGAAAACATTGAATAATCATATTATTTCCTCTAAAAGATAACAATCACCTGATTCTTTTTAGAAGATTCATTTTTACAGTCTTTGGTTATATATTTTTTAGTTTTTTTTTAATATAGATATTATAATACTTATTATAAATAATGCTTATAATGAAAAAGAAAGCAAATTTGGAATTTTGAAAATATAAAATAAATAGTACAAAATAATGTTGTAATCTTTCTAAATTACTATATATAGTTGTTGCAAAACCAAATCCAAGTCATAGATTTTTAACAATAAATCATAATTTAATATATAATTTTATTTGACAGAAAAATAGGAATGGTATACAAAATTATATTTCAAAATAAGAATGCAAGGATGAGGAGATTGTTTTGATTACCAACTACGAGTTCTTTGGGAGAGGCATACAGACAGAAATAAAATGGACATTTTTTTTTAAAAATAAAAACTAGCAGTGTATGATATTTTTAAAAATAAAGTTATAAGGAAAATTTATAGAACAAACAATCAACAAAAAATAATGTAAAGGATTTTGTAGTTCTGAAGAAGATTACAGGGGCAATCGAAACTGTTAACTATCAAGAAATGATTGAATGAGAATTGGTTTAATAATAAAGGAGTTGAATATATAATAAGAAGATTCGTAATGGAAAGTAGTTATTTATAACAAAGATGAATCAGACATCTACAGTGGTGTCAGAAGTTTTATCCGACTTCACTTGGTGGTAATGATATTAGTCTGAGCAACAGTCTGCTCTCTGGGTTTGATTTTATTTTAGGAAAGATATTGCAGTTTTTGAGATGTTGGATTAAAACAAACATGACTTTTCAGGAATCAGAGGATGAAAAGAATAAATATCACTATTCTCAATGTTTGGAAACTAATTCTTAGAGGAGTTTTGATTAATATAGTAAGGGAAAAAATGGCAGAAAGGGTAATTGAAGAGATTAGCTTGTGATAAGTTTGCCCAGCAGGGCATTCAAAAATAGAGTGTGGACTGCTCTACTCTATGGCATAAAGTACTAATGGCATTAAAGTTTGGGCAGGAATAAACTCATTTGTAATATTTTTAAAATTTAGTTATTTAAAAAGACCACATACTTTGGCTTCAAGTATCAAAGTTTGAACTTTTTTAGACATGTCTATTATTACATGTTGCAGTTAACCATAATGAGTTTTCCAGCTCAACACTTTTAGCACACCCGAGAGCTTCCCCGTATTCAGTCTTTTTGGAGAATATCATCATCATCCTCTGATTTATCGCTTTGTTGAAGGTGATGGGTAAATGAGCTGCCTTAGTCAAGCGTTGTTAGCCGAGAGGTCAGCGCAGTTGCCTTGCAAGCAAGTAGTTGGTTGCAGACAGTTGTGGGTTCGCCTCCCGGTCGATGCTATGACATAGGAAAAAAAAAAAAGAGCTGCCTTAAATAATAAATATATAAATTTAGTAACTTCAAAATAATGTAAATAAATAATTCATTTCACCTTTTCAGATTGTAAATTATTAATTCCATTTGAAATTTATTTAACTTTGTTTTCCTCTGTTCAAATTAATTTTCGCTTGTCTTTGTTTGTTGTGACGTCATTTTCTAGTTGATGACTTCTGTTAAAAACTCTTATTACTTATTTCAATTAATTTAATTAGTTGTAAATGCATGTGCAACAAGATTGACATTCGGCAGAAATAACATTAGGCAAAGCCGTGTATTTTTCTTTTAAATTTCAATTTACAAGAAATCCAAATTTTAAATTAGATATATATTCATTTCTGTGACATACTGATGTTTGAAGTTGAATGTATTGAGATTAAACTCGCCCGCAGCTCTTTACTTTGTAAGCCTTCATATGCCATTCCGTTTTTTCTAATTATATCTTAAGGAAGTGAATGAAATAGTTTCTGTTTACTTCAGCAATTTAACTAAAGTTCAAACTTTCTTTTTCTTTACCTTTGGTTATCGGTTCTTTCAATCTTTAGAAATTACCGCTAGATGGAAATTTTTTAATAAAATGATTTGTACTTTATTTTATATTAGTTCAAAGGACCGCATCTGCCGTCCTAATCTAGAATTATATATATATTAAACTATAATAGTTTAATAAAGTGATGAAGTGTCATATTCGGGACCCAGGGTCCTCAGTTCGAATCCAGTTTTGGGATTTCTGATGTTCCCTTTCACTATATATTATTTGAACACGAGTAAAAACATCTGAGAAGGGCAAATTACCTCCAAGGTGTACCTCTGGCTAATAAAAGATCCTTAGTTGAGATTAATGTGCTAAGTAGTTTAACTCATTAGTAAATGATGGGCTGAGAACTAAAAGTATATATGTGTCAATTCTGAGTTGAATGGATCTGTTGTGCTGATCTTATCATTTGGGGGTTTGAACATGATATTCTGAGTAGTCAGTTAATCATATGATTTAGTCAAAGGTAGGGTGACAGACCCAATAGCTAAAAGGTTTTTGTATTTATTCTGAACTGAGTAAATTAAAAAAAAAAATCATGACATGATTATTTGAAATGGAATATTTCTACTTAACTTATCATTTGAGTATTCATACAGTTTACGATTTGTTGAGAAACTAATTAGGTGCCATTTTTATTTATTTATTTTATTAAAATGAAGCTTTTTAAAGGAATCTATTACATTGTAATTACATGTTTGATTGGGAAAGAACAAAAATATTGGACAGAAAGATAAAATATATATATATATTTAAAGAATCTGCTCACATAACAATGAAAAATACCTCATAAACATAAGTCAACCTAGTATGACATTTTGCACTTTTCGGAAACCATTCCTTAACTCTGTACATGGAAGATATCAACAGGAATTATCCAGATAAGTTTATGAAATTTCTAATTTGTACCAGTGAGTGAATGGCTTAGATTGTTAGTGTTACCTTAAATTCAACCTTTAAATCGGATAAATCAGCAAGACCTGCGTAGATAAGTATATGAAATTTCTAAAAACTGTTACTTTGACAGAATAGTCTAGTTGGTTAGAGCATCATCTTGAATCAATAACCATAAATATAAAGATCCAGGTTTGATTCTTATGCTAATACAGTTACTGATCAGTTCAACATTTGAAAAAGAGAGAATAATACTATTCAAAATATTGTGATATATGGTAACCTGTTTGCTATTTCTACAGTTGAATGTATTTGAAAAGTTTAAATAAGGTTTGAATTTTCTAAAGACATTTAACAATTAGTATTAAAAGATGGACATAATGCCATATATAATTACTACTAAAATACCATAATCACGAACTTTCATACAAATGCTTACAATCTAAATGCAGACTGAAGTAAAAGTAAGTAAACTCTCTATAGGAAAAATATCTTTTCTTTCCCAAACTCTACTCCAGAATAAATAGATATTAAGTTATAATGCAATTCATATTCTCTGTCTAGTTTCTGGTTTATGACCCTTCGTCAAAGAGAACTTTGGAAGAGCTTAAACTAATGCACATGTGCCTGTATGTGCTACCTTAAACTTCATTTACATTATTATATAATAGCCTGAAGTGGAACAAAAATCCTAAAGTTTTGATAAACCTACACTAGGTTAGTAACTATTTATTTTTGTTATCCCAGTTTCAATATAACTGGAGTCATGTTTCATCCTTTGCGTAAAAAGTTATCAATCAACAAATTATCATATGGGTTTTTAGTTACATTTAAATATCCTTTTTGGAGTATCTAAGCGGTATTGTAAGTTTTACTAATCAATGAATGATAAAGGGTAGTGCTACAATATTTATATCACCTTGCTGGTTTCTGTATGATAGACTTTGAATTTAAAATCTGGATTAATGCACTTACATATTAAAATAGTAAAATAGTTTATTTTGTGGTTCAAAAATATTAGTCCAAAAGTTTATCTCACAGTAGTGGTTGGTAATAGCAGTTATAATGGTGATAGTAATCAATATACTATACCTTATTATAATAACCAATGTCCAAATGAGATTATTCTTTCTTTGCTAAGAGCAAACAGATATCTGTTAACTGTTTAGTAACTGCTTCACCAGAGTAGTTTCTGGCTTATAGCCACCATCAGTGAGAACTTTGGATTCGATGCTAAAGTAGATCCACCTAAATAACTAATTGCTGTTTTTAACTCCTTTACATTATCAAAATAATAGTTTGAAACGGAAAAAACCCTAAGATTTTGAATCCAATCCAATTTGCATGGATAGTTATATGGATATTATACTAGGCTTGTAACTATATATTTTAGTGACTTTAGTTTTGTAATTACTGAGGGAATCTTTCACTTTTTCATTAGAATAGTTTGTACTTAACAAAATGTCACATGACATTTCACTTGACAAATCAGTTGACCCTGAATGTTAGTGCTATTATATACCATTTTACTAGTTTTTTATTTATAGATTTTGGATTGTTAGCTGGGTCTAATACATTAAAGTATTCAAATGGTTTGTCAACTCTGGGGATCATGTGGTCTTTAAGTAAGAGACAGCTGGCAATATTTCAGGACCATCACTATAGCAAGCCATGTAGGGCTTTTTCATATTTATAATGATATAAATATATTGGCCTGGTTTCAAAGACAATTTTTTTCTATTTCAGGCTATTAGTTAGAAAAGTTAAAAAGTCTCTCTCTCTATATATATATATATAAACAGGCAAAACTAACTACGTATACGTATTGCCACACACAGCAAGCTAGAGTAATCAAGGGTTGCCAGAAGGCTTGTGCATAATATCCCCATCTATTGCCTATTCATCCAATATCCCCAGACTAGTTTCTGGCTTGTTGGCCAGATCCAAGGCTCCTGATGAAGGCCACAAGCCAGAAACTAGTCTGGGGATATTGGATGAGTAGGCATTAGATGGGAATTTTATGCACAAGCCTTCTGGCATCCATTGATTACTCTAGCTTGCTGTGTGTGGCAATACGTATAGTGAGTTTGTTTGTTTTAATATCAGTTATAAGCAAGCATAAGAAATGGTGATCATGTGATGTTTATTGGCTCTCTCTCTATATATATAAAAGTATTTTATTGTGAACTTGAGCATGAGTTTTTGAAATTATCTTTAAGACAATCCAAAAGAGGGTGATAATAATTGATTGCTTTTATTTAAATGAAAGAGAATAGAGTATAATCGAGAATTACAATGGGATAAGGTGCTAGAAATATTTCAACCAAGTTAGCTACAGAAGGTACAACACTGCTTCACACAGTGTTATATAAACAGATTAACGACCAATCTTATGCTGTACATAGACATGTTTGTGTTTTAATGATTGGTTTGTATAGTTACCACAAAAAGCTCATCTAATTTAATTTTTTTGACTGTTTACCATTGCTTTTTTCCATTAATTAAAATCATATTCACTTATAAGTAGCTTCTAATGAATGAATAGTCACATGCCAAAAAAGAACCAATAACATTGTTAAACAGCATAATTTTTTTTTGCAAATATTGCAACAGCATTGTTTTGATATATTTCCTCACATTTGTGGATCTTTTTTTTTGATCTCCAAATTATTCTGTTGAATAATTAATAATCAAATGATTTAACTGCTCAGGTATTCATAGGATGTCGGAGTTTCACAAATCACAAAATTGGGTGCGATTGTGCATCTTCAGATCCACTATTTTTTATATAAAACCTTACTTTCATTGAAATATATTTTCTGGATCTACCATCCTTCCAACAGCCATTTCATTACATCAACCATTGATAAATTGTAATCAAACATTGCAGGATTTTCTCACATGTATAGTTACGAGCAGTACTTTTGGTTCTTCATTTTTTTTCTGATTATATAAAGTCTTTGAAATACTTTTATTATGAATGTTGCTTCATCAAAGATAGTTGTGAATATTCATTAAGTTGTGATTTATTGGAAAAACTTTTTCTCATATTCAGGGGGATAGCTTTCATTTAAGATCATTTCATTTTATCTCCAGAAAACCTTAGACTCAGGCTTAGTAAAAACTGAATTGAACAAGATTTTAGTACAGGAGATCACAAAGATATATCAAACTTTTCCAGGATTTATGAAGCACCAATGAAAGTAAAAACCTTTAAATAGGGGTCACACCACATTGCATAATCACACAATCTGCGCTCCACATGATGGCAGCAATCATTTGAGCTTTTACTTATAAAAAGAGCATGCTTCATAAAATAAATGTCAATAAAGGATTCCTTCAAAAAATAAATAGTGAAATTAGGTTTTTTAATGATCTGTAAAATCTTGAACTATGATTCTAAAGATCATTTTTACTTACATTTTATTATTTATAATATTAAAATCATGATTACGATGTGAAAAGATTTGCAAGTATTTAATCATCATACAGCAGATAGGCTGCAATAAGAAAATATTATTATTTTCATTTGCTTACCATTATAGATGTGATGTGGCATCTTAGGACATTATTGATATAAGGTATAATGAGAGGCAATTGTTCCAATATTACTATGCAGTATGCTAAGTCCTGATTTTTAACTTAATAATTCTTGTATTCATTGGGACTCATTGGTTTTTTCTGTAGATAAAGCATAGTTAATCTGCAAATTTAGACCATAATATAAACATTATCCTAAGTGATGATGATTTCTGGCTATTTTGTAATGTAGATTTTTCCATAATGCTTTTATTGTTGTTTTAATTGGAAAAAATTCTGAAGATGTCACTATCGTATAAGGATTTACTCCATTGTTCTACAACAAAGAAAAATGCCCAGAGGGTATTCACTTTCTTCTGATCTAGTTTTTGCAAAAAGATTTAAAAAAAAAAAAATTGAAATATGATTTTTTTGCTTGTTTATAAAATATTTTTGATTATTTTTATATGCTAATTGGTTGATTATTATTTAAAACAACAAGGAATATACTGATAAATTTTCAATTTGTTCATTTATCTTTTATTTTTAGAAATAAAAGTTAATAAAGTTCATT